>CP025646.1:21573876-21633373 GCA_003576665.1 Ipomoea trifida
TTTTTTTTTTTTGTTATCATCATCATCCTTAATCTCTCTCTTCCACTTCAATTAAATTTACCTAAAAAATTGAGCAAAAATCAATGTTGAAATTAAATGCTCTTATATATCGACAAGGAAAAAGTGAAAAACTCACCCATGCATAAATGTTTCAATTATTAGGGGCGTTAGCGCGCTAATGTGTACGAGCCTATACTATTTGTCATCAACAATAATGCTAATTGTATTGCTCATTTTTACTCCACAAAATCAATTAAGAATGTAATAATATTTTTAGAAATAAATATTGTCTATTGTTTGTTGTGATTATTATTTTTTGGAATATATAGTATTTTTTAAAATGATTATGGACTATCCACAACTGAAATAATAATTATTTTTTAATGAGGACACGTTGTTAGCTATTTTCAAATAGATATTTTTTTAAATAATATTACAAATGCACATTGTGATATATATATATATATATATATATATATATATATATATATATATAGGTAAAAACACACCTTAAAATAAAAACATGTGGATTAGATGGGACCGTTTGATTTTAGATTGGGCGGCTGCGATTTGTTTATGGATTGTTGACTGTTTATTTCCATTGTTCAGTTTGTATTTTTGGCGTGGGGTAAATTTGGGATTTTACTTACTAATTAACCTAGTCAGATCCGTGTATCAGTTCTCACGTGCCCCCGGTAAATTTGCATTGAATTCGCTGGTCTCTCTGATCTATCCATTCGCAGGTTTGTGTGGCGACGCCGTTCGTTCCCTTGCATCATGTGCTCTTCATTCCCTCGTCATTCTCAACGTAGAAGTGGTCATAGGTGGTGACCGAGTAGGTTGCCCATAGCTGATTAATTCAAACCAAGAAGGCTAGTAGACCGCTTTTAGCGAAAGTCTAGTTAAATTTGAAATCTTGTGATTACTTAATCATGTCCACCAATTTAATTGGCTAAATTGGTCTCAATATACAAATAACTTTGATGTTTGCATGGAGTGAATTAAAGGGTGGGTAAACTATCTAGTTAGCCCACGATACCCTAATGCAATTATGCATGGGAATGTGAACATACAAAAATGTCCTGTTGTAAACCTACTTCTTAACACCGTTAGAGACAACTTTGGATATTTAGTAAACAAACTGATTAGCCAGTTTTTGAATGATTTGAACAACTTTGTTGTTTGGCTTGGTAAAATTGTTAAAATGAGTATTTGTTAAGCATCTGTAATTTAACTTCTCAATGCGAATAAGCTTAAA
Organism: Ipomoea trifida; assembly: GCA_003576665.1. Taxonomy (NCBI): domain Eukaryota; kingdom Viridiplantae; phylum Streptophyta; class Magnoliopsida; order Solanales; family Convolvulaceae; genus Ipomoea; species Ipomoea trifida. The sequence continues at coordinate 21,575,135 of CP025646.1, forward strand.
ATGAAAAGGTTAATTAATTGGAAACATTTCGATATCACCTAATTGTATTTCATTTTTAAAAGTCTAATTTATCATAATAGTTGTTAGCTGCATGTGATGTTTATATTTATTTCATTTAAAATTCAAGTTTAATTATATTCTTAATGTTGAGTTATTGTTATTACCTACTTTGTAATTATTATTATAATAATAATAACAAAAACAACAAAATCAATAGTAGTTAAAAATAAAATAAAATAAAATAAAATATTATTTTAAAAATTTATATCTTGAAAGAAAGATAATTTAAGAACTAAAACAATAGGCTCAGGCTCATATTTTATAAGTTAATTAAATGTTAGCTCGAGGCTAACGAGCTCAGCTAAATACAGATGCTAGATGCCACTGGTGAAACTTGATCCCTGGTCTGATATTTCTTTCCAAACTTTACTCATGCGACAAACTGAACTGCCCATGCAAGCAATTAATTATCAATTAGTTTGTAATATATAATTAGCTATTAATTAGTTACTTATGTGAGGGATCATTATTATAATTCGTGAAATAATTAAAGGTGATTAGAATATTTTTAAAATAAATTTTCAGTTAAAGAATGGTGGAGAAATAACTGAATTGAATGACACCAAAAGGTATGGTTAACACTCTGATCTTTTTGTGACACAATGATGGATACAATCTAGGTTTATGATGAGTGAAGTCAAACCATATTGAAAGTGCTTTATTGGATTCCAAAAGGGTTGTAGGTCTAAATGCAGGAAATCAATACAGCACCATTCAACAACCCACATAGTTCGTTGTAGGCTCATCGCTAGCTACTTTAAATATGTATTATGTATTCTGCTCTAAAACTACGACATACCAAAAGAACGAGAGGGGGTGGAAAATGATGTATGACCGACACTAGAGATAGGCAAGGCCTTACCGTTACCAACCCGAAGGGTGTCACTCCCGGTGTAGTTCTCAGACGCAACGAACCCACGACTGTCCGGAGTGGCATGATCCGTGGCTCCAGTGTCAGGGAACCAAGTCTGAGAAGCTAAAGACGCCGCTGAGTCAGAGGAATCCTGAAACACCATGTGAGCATGCGACCCATTAGAATATCGACGGTAACACGTCACAGCCGTGTGCCCGGGCAAATCACATATTTGACACCTAGAACCAGACCGCGAGCCGCCCCGACCACGCCAATTGGACTGTTGCCCACGACCTCGAGGCTGACTGAACTGCCAAGAGCCGGACCCGCGCCAAAACTGGCCAGTTTGCGGCGGAAAACCAGAAGCCGGACGCTGAGCACCGCCGCGCCACTGCTTTGGACGATTATTTGAAAACCACTGCAAAGGATAAAGGAGATGATCAAAGCATGAAAAGACCAAAATATCCCTGTTTTGGACGATTATTTGACAAAAAATTTAACGGTGGACTAAAAGTGGCAAAGACTAAATAAGACTGGTCGCAATGTGGCAAAAATTAATGAAGTGGGCTAAAATTGGCAATGCCTCAATAACAGTAGGACCAAAAATGGAAATGAATAATAGGAGTCCTGACAGGTCGGCTTATGATTACACTCGTGCTCAACTCATCTAAACTAGCCATGTCTGTTCCCTAGTAGGCCACAATGTGAAGCACTTAAGCACAAAATTGCAATGATAAACTAATATGGTTTTTTTTTTTAATTAAAAAAAAGCAATAAACATCTTAGACTAAAATCTAATAGTGAAGACATTGCAAAGTCGTATTATGAATATTTTCAACTAAGGGAAAACTTTGCTAAAATGAAAGATTTTCACCGCTACAAAAAGTGCACTGCGGCCATTCGCAATTGTCATATAGAGCACTGATGGACACAATGGATGAGTATCTACGCATAGGTGAAACAACTGCTATAGATTTCTTATTTAACTTTTATTGATGTGTCGTCATTGATGTTTTTGGAGGTCAATACTTGAGAAGACCAAATAGAAGACATTGCCGGATTGCTTCTCATGCATGAGCAAAAACATGGCTTCTTGAGAATGTTTGGGAGTCATGATTGCATGCATTGAGAATAACAAAAAATTGCCTAGTAGCATGAAATTGCCAATTTACACGAGGTGATCATGGAGTTTCCAATCATATGCTAGAAGCGGTTGCATCAACAGACTTATGGATATGACATGCATTCTTCGACCTCACAGGTGCTATGAATGATATCAATGTATTGAATCAATCACCTTAATTCAATACATAATTTCTTGCAAGGATATGCACCAAATTTTATTGCGAATAGTAGTGTTTAAAAATGATTACTATCTGCAGTTTGTATTCGTGAAGCTTTGAGTTGGCTGAAAGGAACCGGGATGGGAGATGTAGATATTGAGACTGATTCTCAACTTGTTTATTACGCTTTATCTTCGAATCCTTTTATTTCTACTTTTGGTTTTCTGATTGATGATATTAAAGAAGTTGCATCTATGATTGAGGGTGCAGACTTCTGTTTTGTTAAGCGATCTGCGAATCGTGCTGCCCACATTGTTACTCCGGAAGCCGTTTCTTTGACAGGTTGCGGGGTGGTTCGATACTCCTCCTCTTTATCTTGTTGATTGCCTTTTATATGATTTAATGAATTAATTTCTCTCTCAAAAAAAAATGATTACTATCTTACTGCCTATTTAGTTGGATGTAATTGAATTGCAATTACAATCTAATTCGTTGAGCCCATTAATTACGTTACATTGTCCGGTTAGAGGGGGTTGCAATTCCCTCCATTTGAGAAATTGGAAATCATATGGCTCCCCCTATGAATTCCAATTCGGTGCAACATGGAAAAGAAAAACAATATAAAATTATAACATCACCCTTGATGATTATTATTATTATTATTACTATTATCAAAGACAATTTAGTCTTTTCTTTTCAATCCCCATAAATTCTATTTCTCCCCATCTATCAAATAATGTAATTTGAATTCTTAATTTATTCTCATTGTATTATAATTCTTTTTCTCTTCTAATTCTCTCATTCTAACCAAATACTCTATTACAAATCATACATTAAGAATTGAGAGTAAGAAGTGGAGTCCAGGTAATATTTTTCTATATGAAAAACCTTAGTAAGTTCTAATGACACAACATCACTAAATTCTTCGTAATTCACAAAATTTTGTGCAGATGGTTTCACTGTTGGAACCCAGAGTGCCACCGCTTCCGGCTAAGGCTTCGCCACCTCCGCGGCCCATTGAATCCAAGACCACCCGCCTTCCTTTCCAGAGACCAGAACTTACCCAACGTGTAAACCGGTTTCAACAACCCATTTCTCATTCTCCACTCACAAGAACTCACGCCCATTTTTCTCCTCTCGACGACCCCTTAAATTCCAGCGCCTACGCTTCAGTGCTCGCTTCGTGTGACTGTCCTGAACTAGGTAAGCAAGTCCACGCCCAGGCCCTCAAGAATGGATTCCACGGCCACGAGTTCGTCGAGACCAAGCTCCTCCAGATGTACGGGAAGTGCGAGTGTCTTTATGATGCGCTCATGTTGTTCGACAAAATGCCTAGAAGAAACTTGTACTCATGGACTGCGATTCTCAACGTCTACATAAATAATGGGCTCTTCCAGGAAGCTTTTTATTGCTTTCAACAGTTGCGGTTCGAAGATTTGGATTTGGAGTTCTTCGTGTTTCCATTGGCGCTGAAGATTTGTAGTGGGTATGGCGGAATGGAACTGGGAAGGCAGTTGCATGCGTTAGTGATAAAGATCGGATTTTTATCGAACATTTACGTGGGAAACGCTGTAATAGATATGTATGGTAAATGTGGGAGCTTGAATGACGCAAAGAAAGCTTTGTGGAGCGTAACAAAGAGGGATTGTGTTTCTTGGAACTCTTTTCTTTCAGCTTGTGCTACTAATGGAGCGTTGGATGACGCCTTAGATGCTTTTGATCAAATGTCAGCAGTGGACAATTTGGCTCCCAATTTTGTTTCCTGGAGCGCTTTGGTTGGTGGGTTTTCACAGAATGGTTATGATGAAGCTGCCATTGAGATGCTTTATAAAATGCAAGCTGCTGGGTTCGAACCGAATGCTCAGACACTGGCAAGTGTCCTTCCTGCTTGTGGAAGACTGCAGATGCTAAATCTAGGGAAGGAAATTCATGGATATCTAACAAGAAACGGATTTATGTGCAACTCTTTTGTTGTCAATGGCTTAATTGATGTCTACAGAAGGTGTGGGGATATGGAATATGCATTCCATGTGTTTTCAATATATTCAGTGAGAAATGAGGTCTCCTTCAATACAATGATAGTGGGGTACTTTGAGAATGGGGATGTTTCTAGGGCTGAAGAGCTCTTTCATCAAATGGAACTTGAAGAAAAGCAGAACGACATAATTTCGTGGAACTCAATGATTTCGGGTTATGTAAATAATTCAATGCCCAATGAAGCTTTAAGTATCTTCCGCAACATAATCTTGAACGAACAAATCAAAGCTGATTCTTTTACCTTGGGTAGCGCCCTTGCTGCTTGTGCAGATATGGGTTCTTTAAGATGTGGGATGGAGATACATTCGTATGCAGTTGTTACGGGTTTTCAATCGGACCCTTTCGTTGGTGGAGCATTGGTAGAAATGTATTGTAAGTGCCTAGACATAAATGCTGCCCAGAAAGCCTTTAATGAGGTGGCTGAGAGGGATATTGTATCATGGAATGCTTTAATCTCTGGCTATGCTCATTCCGGCCAACTTGAAAATGTTCGGTACATTCTTCAGAAGATGAAAGAAGATGGATTCTATCCCAACATATGTACATGGAATGTTATCATTGCTGGTCATGTAGAAAGAGACCAGAACGAGTCAGCCCTGGAGTTGTTTAAAGAATTGCAATTATCAAATTTGACGCCCGATATTTACACGATTGGAATTGTTTTACCAGCCTGCTCAAGGTTAGCGACTCTTGACCGAGGGAAACAGATTCATGGATATGCAGTTAGATGTGGTTACCAATCCAATCCATATGTTGGTGCTGCCCTCGTGGACATGTATGCAAAATGCGGGAGCATAAAACATGCGGTGCTAGCTCATAATATGATCCGGAACTATAACTTGGTCACTCAAAATGCGTTGCTTACTGCATATGCTATGCACGGATGTGGGAAGGAGGGAATTACTTTCTTCCGTAGAATCCTAGAAAATGGTTTCGAACCAGACAGCATAACCTTCCTATCAGTTCTTTTATCATGTGTCCATGCAGGGTCAGTTGAGGCTGGAAAACAATTCTTTGATTTAATGGCATCTTATAGTGTGACACCCACACTAAAACACTACACATGTATGGTCGACCTTCTTAGCAGAACCGGGCGACTGAATGAAGCCTACGATATTATTTGCAAAACGCCTATGGCTCCTGATCCCGTGATTTGGAATGCCTTTCTGAGAGGCTGTGTGATCCATGGAAACATCGAGTTGGGAGAAACTGCCGCAGAAAAACTCCTAGAGCTAGAACCGTTGAACTCGGGAAACTATGTATTGTTGGCAAATTTGTATGCATCTGTGGGGAGATGGGATGATTTTGCAATTACAAGAAAGGTCATCAATGAAAGGAAAATGCACAAAAGCCCAGGATGCAGTTGGATTGAGGATAAAGGTGAGAAGCATGTATTTGTAGCCTGTGACAGATCCCATGAGAAAACAGCAGAGATTTATGACATCCTAGATAAATTGACAACTCAAATGAGACTGGAACAAGAGTAACCTTGTATAGTTGTATGTATCTATATCTATATATATATACAGGATAAATAATTTACAATGATTTGAATTCAGTTTTCCTTTCTGATTTGTGAGAAAGACAAGAACTAACCAATCATGATCAGGGGAAGTTCCATTCTTTAACTTTGATTTATTAAAGAGTGAAAAAACATATCTGGTACATTTGTACAGCAGCCAAGAGGGATTCAGTTGTCCTCCAAGCTATCCGGTCTTATGCAATGAGTGTTTTCTCCATCCCAAAAAAGTTCTTCACTGATATTGAGAGAATTATGAAGATGTACTGAGTTTGTCAAGGTTAAACTCGACCCTCTCGAGTTTATCTGAAAAAAGTTATTCTCTATTGCTTGGTTATCTTCCTTGACCTTTTCGAGCTCTCCTATAACATGTCCCTTGAGTGTGTCAAAGTTAAACTCGACCTCTCGAGTTTATCTCCAAGTTCCCCAACGATTGTTCCAAAACAGTAGCTTTTCTTGTCTGGCTTTGATCACGCTTCTTCTTGTCTTGTGTTGGAACGGACTCCCTCCCTCACATTTCTTGGTTGTGTCGGAGGCACGAATATCCTACGTTGGCCATCCCAATCACAAATGTGGCTATGCTACCAATTAATCAATTATCACGGACTCGGGCTCACGCTAACAACGTCAAGTGAGGCCTTAGCTATTCTTTCCCTCGCAATAGCCAGTGCCGGATTTTGGGCTGTGCAAGCTGGGCTACAGCACAGGGCCCCAAATTTTAGAGGGCCCAATATTTAATTTTTACCTAGCTAGTTAAGACATTAAAAAATAAAAAGTTTGCAACCAATATCAAAAGATTCTAAATAGAGAAATGGTAAAAATGCAAGATTATTGTATTTCTTAGTTAAGATCAAAGGTTCGAATCCTACTACCCCAAACTTACTATATTAGATTTAAAGATTACACTTTAGGTAGGGGCCTTGTTTATTTACAGGAACGGTGCATAGTGCAAAGAATTCTTTAAGAATGAACATGTAGAAACTTACCTTACGAACAAAGAGTATGTATGTGGGTTCTTCTGACCTACCTTACGGTCAGCTAAACAATAACTTTGTTTTTCCAATATTCTTTAATATACGTTAGTGATTTTGTCCGTAAATATTTACGGACCTAGTAGATATGTTGCTTAAAATCCCAATATTAAAGGAAAAATTAAGTGACGGAAAGCAGTGATATTATCCGGAGTTCTTGGGAACCTGCGAAAAAATGTCACCTATTTGACTTGATTTCTCACGCCAAAGAGGAAAGTGTAGAATTCAATTTCTCTTCAGATTTATACCTTTTAGGCCTTCCCCATTAGAGCTTCCTCATCGATGGGGTTATTTCACGATTATTGAAGAGTTTTTGTAAGTGTGATTAGGAAAGAGAAAATAGAAGGGGAGAAAAAATAATAATAAACAAATTTTATTTAAAAAAATAAACTAAAAAAAAAGAATGTCAGGCGCGCCTGACACACTGGGCGGCTGCTGTCCGCGAAACGCGCACAGCAGCAAAGTTTAAAAAAAAATTAATGCCTTTTACTATAGCAATAACCCCTTATTTGCAGAAGGCACCATTTCCCTCTCTCTCCTCTCTTCTTACTGCCAACATAGCAACTTTTCTGACATGATCCCCTTCATTATGTGTTGGTGTAGATGGCCTTAGTAGGTATTGGCACAAAATTTAAGAAATAAAAATTTAAGCTTCTAGTTTTTAACAAATGGGGTTGTTGCATTTTGGAGATGTTTTTCTCCTGCAACAACACCCACTGGCGGAGCTACAGTGGGGGTAGCTGCCCCCACTCACCCCACCCCCACCCCCACCCCATATATAGACTTTGTATGTGTATATGTATGTATAGTAATGTTTTAAATATAGGTAGAAGAAAACAAATAAATGTAGTCAATTGGTTACTTAGCCGAGTTGGTAGAGGCGCGTGTTCTATTTGGTAAGATCCGGGGATCAAATCCCCACGCCCATAAGGCGTTGTTCAATAGCGTTTATATATATGTATATACATAACTTTTTAAAAAGTATACATTTTTTTTAGAATATATATATATATATATATATATATATATATATATATATATAACTTTTTAAAAAATTAATAATGAGATGTGTAATTTATAATATGTTTTCTATTTGAATTTTTTTATCAAATTAATTATATTTTATATTTTATTATGAATATTTTTATAAAGTTTTAATGTTTTTTTCTATCTATATCCAATAATGTTTATGATTATATTTGAGATAAGTAATTTATAATGTGTTTTCTATTTGAATTATTTTATCAAATTAATTATGTTTCATATTTTTATGAATATTTTTATAAAGTTTTAATGTGTTTTATTTAATTTTTCACCTATATTCAACAATATTTATAACTATATTTTTAAGTGTTTTTTTAAACAGCTTATATAACATTTTTATAACTTTTTAAAAAATTAATAATGAGATGTGTAATTTATAATTTGTTTTTTATTTGAATTATTTTATCAAATTAATTATGTTTCATATTTTGTTATGAATATTTTTATAAAATTTTTGATGTATTTTATTTTTCGCCTATATCAAACAATATTGATGACTATATTTCGCCCCCACTGAGCAAAATTTCTGGCTCTGCCACTGACAACACCTGACAGCAAGGTTTAAAAAAAAAAATTACTGAAAGCTTACAACTCTTGCAACAAGCTGGTGACAACTATTGCAATGGGGCACTGGTTCAAGGCTTAATTTCCAGCCGTTGCTCGAATTTCCGGCGGGCAATGGCCAGATTTTGTGTCGTTGCCGGCAAAGGCAATTTTTTTATATTATTAATTAATTTTTTTAAACTTAACTAATACATTTTTATTATATAAATACTATGTCTTCCATAACTTCTAACACTTTTCATCATACTCTCAATTTATTCTTATACTACTATCAATTCATTCTTCTCTTAATTTATACCTTTCAATTTATTAAAATGTATTGTAGTTTAATTTTTAAGTAATTGATTTTAATTATCAATTTAATTAATTAGGAGTATGTATATTAATTTTAATCATTTTAATTAAGGCCCTGTTTGGTAAATGACTGTTAGCTAATTGTGTTGGCTGTTTGGGTTAGAAAGTATGATTTGTTGATAATATTAGTTGATTGTAGAAAGTTGTTTGATATATTAGCTGTTAGCTGATAGCTGTTTGGTATAATTTCTTTTATCAAAAAACTAATTGAAAAGGCTGCTTTGAGTAGCCTAGCTATTGAATTTTAGCATTTTGAATTTAGAAAAAACTTATTAATCAAACAACTAATAGTGGTCAAATAAGCTAAAATTGACTGATAGACTGATTATTTACCAAACAGAGCTTAAATAAATTCAAGTTTCATGTTGGCAGTGTATGTTAAAACCAATGTACCTATGTTTGTTTTTAATTGAAAATGAATTTATAAATAAATTCATAAATCAAATAATTAAAATATAGGATAATAAAATGGTGTGTCCATAAAAAAAAACTAAGAAAAAACTTCAAACTAATGTGAAGAATAATTTTTGTGATTGAGTGAGATAGTGAATGACGAGGTAGATGCTGGGACCCACAAAAAAGGGAGGGAAACCCACAACTAATGAGGAAGGCTTTAAAACTTCTTCCTTTCCAAGTTAGTTCTGCTGTTCTTTTCTTCCGGCCTAAACTTCCATTGTTATTTTCTTCCTTTCCAAGTGTGTGCATCGGCAGTCAAGGTAAGAATTTCTATTCTAGTTTTTTTTTTTTTTTACTCTCCTCTGTTTAGGTTTGTTTTTTTTTTTTTTTTTTTTTTTTTTGTGGTTTGTATGGCATTTAAAACAATCATTATTGGCTAGGATAAGTACAATTTGTATTTTATTTTGTTAAACTATGTTTTCTATTTGGATTTTTAGTTATTTCTCGTATTTGGTTAGTTTTGTTTTTGGGCATGCTTGGCCTTAATCTGAATTGCTGATGAGATTAGAGTTTAGAATTTCTAAATTTCTTGACCTTCATCTGAATTTCTGCTTCATTTCTTGGCCTTTATCTGATTTTTGAATTTCTTGGCCTTAATCTAAATTTATGCTACTATTCAGTTGATTGCTTGGCCTTAACCTCAATATTGTTCTTTGTTTCTACTATTTTTATCTTCTGGTTCGATCACTGTTATTATGATTTTTTTTTACTAGAAGTGCTTTCTTTTTACTATGAAATACTAGTCTTTTCTTTGCGTAATGCGCAAAAATATATGCCAAATATTTATATTTTAAAAAATAACTAACAAATTCTTATTAATTAAAAGCTAAATGAAAAAAAATTATTTATTATATTAATTAATCCAATATATAATATCTACAACTTTTATTATTATTAAATAATATAAGAAAAGCTATGGTGGGTGCATGTGCATGGTAAAGCTAATGGAAAAGATAACGGAAGTTATAATGGTAAGGGTATTTTTGTTGAAAATTTTTTATAATACAACTCTAAAAATACAATGTACAAAATGGTTAGCACTAAAAACATGGACATAAATGTGTGATATAACTTTTTTTTTAGTGCTACTGACTCTGTTACAATGTAGTATCTGTTCATAGTTACTTTCTCAACTTACTGAAGCACAAAGAGTCAACAGTTGTCTCCACTGAGACTCGAACTCACTACCATCATCCATGTGAGAGTGATATAACTTTGATTGACACTTATTATGTTTTTAGATAATATATTTTATGGGGTTTGTTTGAACGGTGTAAATTAAGATGAGGCTCTTCTTTTTTGAGTGATACACAAATAGAAGTTAATTAAAAGACAAAGGCAATAGCTTTTTGGCTTCGAACTTAGTAAGAGGCCAAAAACTCAATGCTGACTTTGCCAGAACTTCAAACAAAGTGCATGAGGCTATTATATACAAATACAGACATAATACAACAAGAAATAATAAATGAATATAATAATGACTAAGGTGCACCAGTAACAGTTTACCAAAAAAATTCTCTCTCTAGATCTCTAGGGTTTTCTTTTCTCCTACTAGGGTTTCTCCTAGGTTTTCTTCCTTCCGTTGCTTTTTCCGATCGTTCTGTCGGTTTTCCTTCACTGTTTTACAGTGTGTTTTTTGTCTGTATGGCAACCAACGGGCACGAGGGAGGCGTAGGCAGGTTGACGACTCGCTGGGCGGACCTTGCTCTAGATGACGATGGTGATGCTTTTGAGCCAGTTGGCGAAGGAGTTGGTGTGATTCAGGTGGACGGTGTGGAGTCATGGGCGGTGGTCGGACGGTTCCTAACAACTAAGTTGGTGAAAGTTGAATTTATGCGTTAAGTGATGGCCTCGGTTTGGCAGCCGGTAAAAGGGGTGCAGATCACGGAACTGCAACCGAACTTATTCCTGTTTGTGCTTTACCACACAAGTCTGACATGGAGCGGGTTTTGGAGGAGGGTCCTTGGTCGTTCGAAAATAATACGTTGGTCTGTAGGCAAGTGCGTGATGGTCTTCTTCCAGGCGACATGGTGCTTGATTCGGTGGACTTGTGGGTGCGGGTCCATGACCTACCTATGGGGTATACCTCAGACTTGGTGCTTGAGCAGATAGGGAATTTCGTAGGCACTTTTGTGCACTGTGATGATAGGTTTGCGGGTGTGCCGTGGCGTTCTTTCTATCGCGTTCGTATCTCAGTTCCGGTTGATCGCCCGCTTAAACGAGGTATGCGACTGATAAAGCGTGATAAATCTACTGCATGGGTCTCCTTTAGGTATGAAAGGCTCCATACCTTCTGTTTTTATTGTGGTCTTTTGGGCCATGCACAAAAATTTTGCATTAAGGCAAGGGAGTCCGACTTGCCGGTCGAGAAGTATCCATACAGTGCTGAATTACGCGCGGGTGGTAGTCGAGGCCCAAGACCAGTTGGTGATCCTTGGCTGATTCCGGCCGAAGGCCCTCAGCAGCGTGATTTAGAGGCTACTGCCTCCCGAACTGTCGAGTTGCATGTGTCGGAGGTGGACGCGGTGAACAAAAGCCGAGTTATGGAGTCGGCAGTGGTGGCGGTGACCAAACGGCGTAGAGAAGGGTTTGGCCCAGGTGGTAGGAGACAGGGTGGCGATGGTAGTGATGTTCAGATGACCGACGTGTCAAAAAACTTGTCCTTGGCGGGTACTGGTTCCCAGACCCGCCCGTCATAATGAGTACCATTAGTCAGAACTGTCGTGGCTTGGGCAATCCACGCACAGTTCGAGAGATTGTGGACTTAGTGTCCTGTAAGAAGCCTGAGTTTCTGTTTCTCATGGAGGTCAAGGTGAGCCGGATTCACGCAGAGCGTCTCCGTGTAAAGCTTGGCTTTGAAGGTCTGTTTTTTGTTGATGCTGTTGGATTTAGTGGGGGCTTGGCTCTCTTTTGGAGAAGGAATCATACAGCCAGGCTTGATAGTTTTTCTAAAAATCATATTGATGTGGAAGTGAGTATGGTGGGTCAACCTAGCTGGCGTATGACTTGCTTTTATGGATTCCCGGAGCGGAGTAGGAGGTGGGCTTCTTGGGATTTGCTTTTGTCATTGGTAGATAGATCCTCGCTGCCTCGGGTGGTCATTGGTGATTTCAATGACCTGTTATATTAGTCTGAGAAGAGAGGGGGTAATCCCCATCCTGATAGTCTCCTACGTGGTTTTGGGGAGACTGTTGATGCTTGTGGGTTAGCCCAGCTTCCTTTGCGAGGCTATCAGTTTACTTAGAAAAGAGGGAAGGGCACTGAAGGGTGGTTGGAGGAGAGACTTGATAAGGTCTTAACCTCGGAAGGTTGGAACACTATGCGATCTGAGGCTTATGTGGAGAATATCTTGACTCGTACTTCGGATCATTCAGCTCTTTACTTGTGTGTTGATGGTCCTGCCCACCATGGGGGAAGGCCTAGAAGGGAGTTTAAGTTCGGGATGGCTTGGTTACTCGATGAGGGGTGTAGGGTTGTGGTGGAAGATGCTTGGAAGGATGGGAGAACGGAAGGTTTCCTTAACCGTTTGCAGCTGTGTGGTAACCGGTTGCGGAGCTGGGGTGGGGACCGCTTTCATAAGTTTGGTGAACGAATTAGACAGCTTCGTAAAACCCAACTTCCATTGCGCGGACGTAGAGACCTGGCCTCCTTGGCTCAGTTCTGGCGAACTGAGGATAATCTCTCCCGTCTTGAGGCCCAGGAGGCTGCTTTTTAGAGACAGCGAGCCAAACAGCATTGGTTGAGAGGTGCCGATGCCAAGACACGCTTCTTTCACAGGTATGCCTCTACCAGTAGAAAGAAAAATACTTTGTTTAGACTCAAGAATGCTGTTGGTGATTAGATTCAGGGTGAGGCTATGGGGCTTGTAATGCTGGCCTATTTTGAGGGAATTTTCCATGCGGGAGGTTCCACCCCTATGGACGCTTTCTTTAATTCAGTTGCCCCTCGAGTCTCTCAATCTGATAATGACCTTTTACTGCGTCCCTTCGAGCATGAGGAGGTTCGAGCTGCCCTGTTTTCTATGTTCCCCGACAAAGCTCCAAGCCTAGATGGGATGAATCCAGGGTTCTATCAGCATTACTGGGATGTGGTAGGGGAAGATGTGTCAAATTTTATGGTTAACTGTCTTAATTCGTGCACTTTTCCTAATGGTTTGAATGATACAAATGTTGTGTTAATCCCCAAAAAGGCAATTCCCGAATCAGTGTCTGATCTGAGGTCTATTGCGTTGTGCAACGTTGTTTATAAGATCATGGCCAAAATCTTGGCTAATAGGATGAAGCATTTAATGGATGGTATAATCTCTGAGTCCCAAAGTGCTTTTATTCCAAACAGGCTTATTTCTGACAATATCTTAGTAGCTGCGGAGGTAGGTCATTATTTGAATAGAAAACAGTGTGGTGTAGTAGGTTGGGGAGCATTGAAGTTGGACATGGCAAAGGCATATGACTGTATGGAGTGGCCCTTTCTGCGTTCAATGTTGTTAGCATTGGGGTTTGCTAATAGGTGGGTTGATCTAATAATGTTGTGTGTTACAACTGTCTCCTATAATGTCTTGGTTAATGGAGTTAGTAGTGGTCAGGTAATTCCCACTCGTGGTCTACGACAAGGTGACCCCTTATCCCCATATTTATTCATCATATGTGCAGAGGGACTTTCATTTGTTGCTGCAAAAAGCCCAGGCTGATGGTGCTATTCATGGCTGTAGAGTAGCACGGGGAGCTCCACCAATTTCACACATGTTCTTCGCAGATGATAGCCTCCTGTTCTTTAAGGCTAATGGTCAGGAAGCTGGAGCTGTTAAACACTGTCTGGATTTATATGAAGGTATGTCTGGTCAGGTTGTTAACTACCACAAGTCCAGTATTTGCTTTAGTAGGAATACATCAGTGGAGGATAGAGAGGAGGTGGCTGGGGTGTTAGGTGTTTCTCAGGCTTCCAATTTTGGCAAATATCTGGGTTTGCAAGCTTTTGTGGGAAGGAATAAGAGAGCTGTCTTTTCATATATTGAGGATAAGATCAAACAAAGAATTTGTTCATGGAATAAGAAGCTGCTTTCTCAGGCTGGTAAGGAAATCTTGTTGAAAAGTGTGGCCTAGGCAATGCCAACTTTCTCAATGAGTGTGTTTGTCAATCAATTGAGAGAACTATGAATAAATACTGGTGGGGCTCTGGGACAGAAAGAGGAATACATTGGAAGGCATGGGATCGTTTATGTGTGCCTAAGAAGTTTGGAGGGTTGGGTTTCAAAGAGCTGCGTGCATTTAATCTAGCAATGTTAGGAAAGCAGGCCTGACGTTTCTTAACTATGCCCAGTCCCTGGTGGCTAGAGTTTATAAAGCAAGGTACTACCCAAAAACCTTGTTTATTGATGCTTCAGTGGGTAGTTGCCCGAGTTATTGTTCGAGGAGCATTATGGCTGCCCATGACCTTGTCTGTGGTGGTGTAAGGTGCAGGATTGGTAATGGTAAGTCCACTTTAATCTGGGGGCATCCCTGGTTACCCGATGATTTGAACCCAATGATTCAAACGCCCATGCCTCCCCACCTAGATGTCTCTCTTGTTTCTGGTCTGGTTGATGTGGAAACCGGTACATGGGACCAATCCATTCTATCAGACATCTTCACTCCAGGCGATGTCGAACGTATTTTGAGGGTCCCTATTTCGCCGGCCTATGATGATTCATGGTTCTGGTTCAGGGACCCAAGAGGCTGCTACTCTGTTAAAGATGGTTATAAGAGCATTGTTGGTGATTATGTTAATTCACCCAATAGTTTTGATGGTTGGTTATCCCTATGGAAAATTAAAGTCCCACCTAAATGGAAGACATTCTTATGGAGAGCCCTAAATGATATGCTACTCTATAACAACAAATCTTGTTTTAAAGAGGGTGGAGGTGGATCCAACATGTCCCAAGTGTGGTCTTGATCATGAGAATACTATGCATGCACTTGTTCTATGTGATTTTTCTAAACGTGTTTGGCATGAATCTCAAATCTCAATTACCTATCTCTAATATTCATGGTGACACATTTATTTTGTGGTTCACAAATTTGTTGAGCACTTTGACTGAGGATAACATCTGTTCGGCAGTAGCAACCCTCTATTACTCTGGAGAGCACGGAACAAGGCTGTATGGGATGCTTGTTTGCCGACGCCGAGAAGGGTGATGGAGTCAGCAGCCACGACACTGCATGCGTGGTCGATCGTCGCTTCTCCGCAACAGCAGCAGTCGGTGGCGGTTTCTCCCAGCAGCAGCAGCATGGCCAATCGGCACCCTCCAATGCCGACGCTTCACACAGCCAGATTCCGGCAGAGCAGGTCTCACACCATCTTCGGCCAAGGTGCTTTTTCGACGCAAGCTTCTCTCCAGCTTCGTTGAAAACGACATTCGGAGCAGTCTTGATGGCGCCGGACGGTGGGTTCTTGGCGGCTTGCGCGGGCCCTATCCTTGATTGCTTTTCGCCCCTAATGGCGGAGGCTGCGGCGTGCAAAGAGGTGTTGTCCTGGCTCAAAAACAAGGGTGTATTATCAGTTGAGTTATGTACGAACTGCTCTCATCTTCGTAGTGGTTTGAGTGCGGTGCGACCTTCTTATTACTCCTATGTTGGTTTATTTGTGGATGCTTGCAAAGGTTTACTGTCTTTGTTTTCACATACTGTTATCACTCTAGTGCCTAGAACGGCAAATGTTTTGGCTCATGCTTTGGCCTCTGTGGCTAGTGCACAAGTAGTATTTTGTACTGGGACATGGTCCCTCCTGACACTATTTCTGCTCTTCTAAGTTAATATATGCTGTTGAGTTTGTTTTCAAAAAAAAAAAAAAAAAAAAAAAAAGATGCACCAGGAACAAAATGGGGAAGAGTGAAAAGCTTTCAGGTGCAATAATTAAACTTCAAGGAATGCATAACTAGAAAACATTCAAACTTAGAAATGGCATCTAGGAAGGGTTAATTCATTAAATTTAGGAAGCATGGTATATGAGTGAATGTAGTTCCATCAATATACAACAACATATATTGTCAAGAAAATAAAAACATTGCAAAAGCAAAATAGAAACAAAAATATTGTCAACATTAGAACTAAACAAAATTTAACTATGAAAGATCATATATATCACATCTGTATTTGCTGTCTCTGACTACTACCTTGGATAGCTGGTGTTGTTTCCGCTACTAACATCCGACTAATACCTTAGACAGCCGGTATTGTTTCCGCTACTAACCATTACTCTGGTTGACCGAACAATTCTAAGTTTGATTGTATGTTCTTATTTATCTTTTGTTCTTGTGATTTTGAATCTATTTTTCTTTTGCAAATATTATTGTGCTTAGCTTCTTTTATTTCTTTCTCAATGTTATTCTTCTTTTGACTTAGCAAATTATGTATTTTTAGCATATTTTATTACGGATTTTGCTAGATTTTTTCCTCAAGTTTCAGCCAACACAACAGTATGCATAAATATTGTGGATAGATATATTTAATTTAATGCAATTTGTAAAGGTTTAAATAAGAATATATTATTCATAGCGAAAAATACAATAGAATATATAGAGTTATACACCAGGATTCTAACGGAAGTTACAACATACTACAGGCTCAGTCTAAAACTAACAAATAGAGAAAGAGTAGGACAACAAATAAATAATATAATTATAATTAGTCCTTGATACAATCAACTCACAAATAATCAAAAACAGATCTTAAAATTTACTTTTCTTGTTGTCTTGACAGAATTGAATCAGTCAGAAGCCTATGAGTATGAGAGATGCAGCTTCCAACTGAATTAGTTAATATTAGATTCTAGTTTTTCATTTTTTTTTTCTTTTACTTTGCGGGTTAGTAAGATGAATGAGATGCTTTATATGTGGATCGGATTAACCTTTATTCTCCTTAGATGTAATGGAATCTAGCCTACTCAATTTTAGTTTTAGCATAGAATATGCTTGATTTGTTGTTATTGCATTAAATGAGCATTTATGAAGTTCTTGTATGTGCCTATATGGCTATATATCATGTGTGCTTAAACATGCAAAGTATTGGGGTGAAGAGCTTTATAGCTAAAATATTTTTATTTTTATTTTGTCTTTGGAACATAAAAGAAAAAAATAGTTTGAGAGTTTTAATTGTTTTTTTTTGTTCACTAGTTCTTTCTTGTATAGAAGAATAGATATGGATGATGTATTCAATCACAGAAGATGGATGTACAATCAATTAATCCAACGATTGTTACTAATTTTACTAGTTAAAAGAGAATGAAGGTTAAAATAACTAAGGATAAAATGTGGCTTTATTATTATTATTATTATTATTATTATTATTATTATTTTTTTTTTTTTGAATTAAGAAGGATAACTACATATTAAAATGGAGATAAGAAAAAGATAAGTCTAGTTAAAGAGAGTGAAGGCTAAAATTAAAAATAATAGTGAAGGTTAATAACTAAAGATAAAATAAAGTATAAAATGGGGCCTTATTTTTTTCTTGAACTAAGAAGGACAAGTTAAAGAGAATGAAGGCTAAAATATAGAAGGTTAATAGCGGTATGTTGCTACAAGGAAAATGGACTTCATGCTTCGTCTTTTAGAAAAGTAAGAGAAACTATCAAATGATTGATACTGCATAGAAGATTAGAAGCTATTAAACACATTTATTTCTATAAGTATATTGGAGAAAATAAAGACATTATATTCTTTGGCAAATAGAAGAAGGGGATTTCTATAAGTATATTGGAGAAAATAAAGACATTATATTCTTTGGCAAATAGAAGAAGGAGAGCTGCTAACAAATGACAACTGTAGAGTTGCATAATATCTTTTTTTAATTGTGAACCTTCTTGAGTTTGGTAGTTTTGAAAAGCTATTTTCCAAATTGTCTTGGTTTATTACTTTTTAATTTTTGTTAATGGAATAGTTTTGAGTTTTGACATAATTATTTACTTTTTTCTTTTCTTCTTGGATAGTAAGACCGTTAAATTTGGACATAAAGCAACCATATATTGAGGTTTGCAAGGTTGCTGATCAAGCTGCCAATGTAGTTTAGAATTGTCTAAATATTTAGTTTGAGATCATGAATCTTTAATGATTTTAGTTGCAACATACATTCTTAGAACTTATTCTCTAGTGATTTATGTTGAAGCCAATTGAAGAAAGATCTTATATTTGTTTTGATAACTATATTTATTGACACTACCCAAAATATTGTAATGATACTATGATAGCAGTTATTTGCATAGAAGCCTAGCATGGTGTAGGGTTATTTTTCTGATTTTTAATGCTCTTTACCTACCGAAAAGATTCATAATTAAGTTCTCAGGTTTTTGAAGAATGATACGTAGGAATTTTGAATTAAAATTTAAAACTTCCCACAGATCAGTAAGTCAGAAAAGATTAGGATGACAAAATTGCGAAGTTGTTTCTTGTCGGAACTTAGCAATAAATCATACGACCGAATTTTTGTACGTCCAAAATTTCTGACATTTGTTGTTGGAATCAATATTTAACGAGAAGGTATTTTCAAACTGGACAATGGCGTCGAACTATGTTGAGACGCAAATCAACTGGACAATGACGTCGAACTATGTTGAGACACAAATCAACTGGACAATGACGTCGACATGGAAAAACTATATTGAGACGCAAATCAATTGCCTACCCATAACTTTTTGTTTACAAATGAGCCCCCATTAGGGTATTTATACCCTTTCCACCACCTCAATGGATGGTAGAGATTTACTTAATCCTATGACTATTAATTATTCTCTAGAACCCTCCCTAAATCTTTACACAAACCTAAGGGTTCTACCAGGTTCTAGAATATTATATAAGTCTCTACTACTAGTGTTAGTTATGTACATGTTTCTAGAATATTCTACCAACTATGAGATGCTATGTACATTTGCTAGAAAGCTCTAGAGCGATGTAGCAAAACCTCAGAAAGAAATGCATAGCAAAGTTCCATGGGCTTTACACTAAGCTAGCTTGAACATAGACAATGTGCAGATTGAGATGGATGCTCTCAAATATACAACGTTTTATCTGCTTAATCTTTAAATTATGTGTTTGGTATTTTAGTTCATGATATTAAAGAATTGAACAAGATGCTCATTTTCATAATATTAGTTTTCATGTTGTTAAACGATATGCGAACCAAGCATCCCATAGAGTAGCCAAGGAAGCTAGTTCTTTATCTGATCGTATGGAATGACTCTCCATTCCTCCTACTTTATTGTATAATACTCTTAGCTATAATTTAATGAACTAACGAGTTTTGGTTAAAAAAAAAACTAGTTTAAAAAAGTTGGAATTCGCTTTGATATTCCTTTAATAGAAACGAAGAATTTTATTTCTCAAATATAAAGTTACAAATACAACATATGAGCACAAAAATATCAATTTACATCTCAAATTTAAAAGTACACGTATCAATAAGCCTAATCATGCACAAATCCAAGTAAAATCAATTCAATAGCCCAAATATGTGAACTTCTCTAACCATAGCCTCTTTTCATCAAGTTTACTGCAAAATCTCTCTGATAAAATCAGTGAGAAAGAAATGGAAGTTCACGCTTCTCAGTATTGGAATTCAGGTTTTTGTTGGTAAGGAATAAAGAATAAGATATCTCTGATATGTGTGTAATTGTATATTTGGCCATTAAGTACACCTTCACCTTCATCTCTCTCACTTCACTCATGTCCATCAGAAAAAGGAAGACTGTTCAGGAAGCAAATTCAAATGGGCTAGTACTCTGCCAGCTAAAGATTTCATGTCACCACTTCCTTTCTGAGCGATCTCAACTAGTGGCATCTGAGCTGATGACCCATATTTTTGCTTGAGTTCCAACACCCTAAATATCTTCTCTGAGGCCCTCAAAGCTTTTTCCTGTAACCTGGAAGAGTCTGAGCTCAACATCTTTATGATTGGAGTAATGGCCTTAGCTTCTGCAAGAACCTTGCAGCCATTCTGCAGCTGTTCTCCTTCGATTAACGTCAAAAGTGCATCCAATGAAGCTTCAGAGGCTGCTGCATCTGGCTCCTCAAGGACCTTTGCCAAAGGCCTTGGAGCATTAGCCTCCAGAAGGCAATATGAGGATTCTATGGTACAATATCCTGAATGGAGTGGACACTTAGGTAAGTTTGAGGAGAAACAGCAAACAATGCCCCATCCCTGCCTCACTGGTGTGCTCAAGCCAGAAGAACGTTCCGAAAACTGTTTAAGCAAAATGGCTACATGTTTTTTAGTCAAAGAATTCCCAGATTCAAGTAGGTTTACCAAAACAGGAATTGCCCCGGCTTCTGCTACCTCTTTCTGCCATTCTGGATGCACAGGAAGAGCGAAACGACAAAGGGCTGCTGTCGCATTCTCAACAATCTCAGTCCTTTTCGACGCATGGTCATTTAGACAATCTAAGATGGCCTGAAGTGCACCAGCTTCATGAAGGTGCAGAGACAAACTAGATTCTTTGGGAAGGTTGGAGATAATGCCTAAGATAGCAGCAATCTCCTCTTCTTCATCAGAAGTTTTCATGATCCCCACCAAAGTTCCAATGCATTTATCATTCACATGCTCTGAGAATGTGCCATCATCACCATCTTCTGTCAGGCAATAGAAGAGTTTAACAGCATTTGCCCTTACTTTGCAATTGTCAAGTTCACATAAGTGTACAAGGACTTTGACAGCACAGATCTGCAGAATGACAGACATTTATCATTCACATCCAGTTAATTGAAAAACCAAAGTATCCATGTATATATGTATTGAGTATTCATTTATGAACAAGGATCCGTGTTCCATATACGAAAACTTAAGTGTTGGGCGGAGGCTGGTAAGGGCCAAGTCCAGCACCATGTGCCTAGGGAGATTGTTGAGCGGAGGTCGATAAAGGCCAAGTCCAGCACCATGTGCCTAGGGAGATTGTTGGGCGGAGGTCGATAAAGGCCAAGTCCAACACCATGTGGCTAGGGAGATTGTTGGGCGAAAATCGGTAAAAGCCAAGTCCAGCACCATGTGGCTAGGGGGATTGTTGGGCGGAAGCTGATAAAGAGCCAAGTCCAACACCTTAGCTCTCGAAAATGTCATGGCATTCTATAAGGAAATAAAATTGCGCCTTTGCTACAAGCTATAGCTTTTGGCATAGTGTTAAGCACTTGATCTTAACACCCATGTATAATTTTCAAAAAAAAAAGTGTATAAATATTTGGAAGAGACAAAAACCAATTGGCTAAAGCTTTTGGATATGTGGGAACAGAACTAACTTAAAGGTTTATGGCAACAAATTCAACTTGTATTTTTTAGGATAATGAAACACACCTTTCTTAGCCTACTTCTGACATTATAACCAGAAACAGGAGACTGGCACATTGCACAAAAGGTATGGAGAATGCTCTGTTGCACCTCAGAACCACTCAACGAAACAAGAGAGAAGAGTTTGAAAATCTGCTCCTGGGATTCCAAAAATGGAACATACCCATTATTGGCATCTTCCCCAATTCTTGACAGAGAAAGATTCATAAGTATGACAGCTACTTTTTCACAAAGAAGAGGTGAGACAGCATCACAAAAGAGCAGTTCAAATAATGGTTCTACAGCACCTTCTTTGATCATCATCAAACCGTTTTCAGCTACGGTAGAAAGGTTTAGCAGAGCATCAATGGCCACTACCTTCATCTCCATGTCACTGTGGTGGAGAAACTTAAGTAGTGGATTTAATGCCCCACCTCTTAAAAGACTCAATTTACTCTGATCACTCAACTGGGCATCTGTTAGGGCCTTGGCCATAGCAATTTGAGCACTTCCCTGATCTGTAACATTGTTATCAATTGAGCAAAAATTATTCTAGGCTTTTTTTTACAAGCAGTTTAGGAAGTCGAAAGTGTTGTTTAAATGACATACTTCCAGGTGGATGTGTATGTAGTCACCAAGATCTTAGAGCATCACTTTTGTGTCTGTGATTAAGAGCAAGTTTATTGGGGAAATACCTGAACAAAGATGCTGCAATAAAGGTTGAAAATAATTTAATCTTGCCATTTGTATGACATTCTGATCAAGGAATGAGAGAGTCTCTAAAATCTTCTCAGCATATTCTGCAGCCTCAGTGTCATCGCTATTTGAGATTGTCACAAGCAAAAGTATACAACCCTGGACCCTCCCAGCCAAATCCCGAACTACATTACTTTTGCATAGCTCCAAAAGCAATTGCAATGCACATTTGCTTTCTTCAGGTTTACGTGCAAGGCAGCGCACAATTGGCTCAATGGCCTTGTATTCACTAGCAATTCTTTCCTGTCATAAAATAAGATTGCAATGACTATTGTCCATGGAGTATAAAGACATGAATATCAGACAAATAAACTTAATTATTCCCATTATTCTACTTAGCTTTGTTAGTCCAAAGTTTAACTGGAATCATTAAATCATAAAGACAAGAAAACCAAGGTATACCTTGCTTTCGTCGTTCTCCTTTGCAAGGTTGCAGAGAATGGACAATGAACACCTCCTTGATTCTTGATTGGGCGAAAAAAGAATATTTATCAGAATGGGTGTGAAGTTTTCCATTATTATCCATTCACGCTGCAGCTCATTCCCTTGGCAGATCTCCAGTAATGTCTCTAAGGATACAAGTGTTTCTGACTCATCATTCATCTGAATTCTTCGTTTTAGAGAAGCAATAGTAATTATTTTGTTCCTATTCCTCCATTCTTCAATGGACTGACGAAGAGTTTTGTTAGGCCGAAGATCTGATTTGCTCAATGGGGTTTTGGTTAAAGGGCAGAAATGGTTCCCTTCCATTAACCACTTCTCTATAGCTTCCTTTTCGAAAGTCTGACCCGAGGTAGTCTCAACTGGATCCATCATGATATCTCCTGTAATTGGGCAGTAAAATGACTGAAGAGGTTCCACTAGCTGCCTGCCCAACGAGTTGCGCTTAGTCAGATACTTCTTCTCCTTTTCCTCGGTGCTAGTAATCATGTCAGCATTTCCTAGCAGGAGAACGATTTGTTCCATCCGTAATGCTTCTGCCACATCTTTCCTATCTCGAATGCTTCTCAAATCTCTCCTGAAATCTTCAAACTCTTTCTTCAGCTCAGAATGAAAAGTTAAGATCCCCACAGCCCCAGCAATACGATTAAGCAAATCATTGGCATAAGATCTATCAGTATTCCTCTCTCGTATCCCCAACTCGATTTTCTCCAAGATTTCTGCTTCCTCCACAGACACTTGAAATGTACAAAGCAGCATGTCATTTCCAAGACCCCTAAGCTGATCAGTTGTTTCTGATGAAACATTCACACAACACGAGGTCACAATTCCTAAGATCCGACCAATCTCTCTCGTGGTAGCCTCCAAGCACTTAACAATTTTTAGGCAATTTAATAGGAGATAAATCTTACTACTGTTTCTGCACCCTAAGGAGAGGTCCTTTATAACCTCAATCTCCTGTTTGAGAGTCTCAACAGCAGAGATTAGGCTCTCATTTCTCATAATTTCAAACTTGGATAACTCCTTTAGGATTAACCCAATTCTCTCCAAGAAAGTCGATAATCTCTTGAAATTTTCCTTCTGTACAGGAACAGAACTGACAGCATCTATAGTTTCACAAATAACCTTAATTGTTTCACAAAGAATTCCAGAATCTGGGGTTGGGAAGGGTTCAATGCATAAATTGCTTGCCATGACTTGCAGATATAATGATTAAATTATAACCCCAAAGGCATGAATAAACTCTGTGTTTTGTTCACACCTGCTGTCCTGCCTGAATCAGATTCCAACCCTAACATAATTCACTCAGGATTTTCAGAAAAAAAAAATTTTAAACAAAGTAAAACTAATTTGCAATTAAATCAGATTTTCAAACTCAAACAGAATAGCAGTAATATTTACAGAAAAATTCAGATAAACAAGCGGCGTATCAAAAATTCAAGAAAAATAATAAGTTCGGATAGAAATGATCGAGTACCTTTACCAAGCCAGGCCGCCGCCTCGGCGTGAAGATTTGGGTGATTTTTCCGGCGAGAGATTGGCGTTTCCCTGGAAATTCATTCACTGAAATAAGGCAGAGGTTTTTTGGAAGACTTTATTGTTTCTCTTCCATGTGGAAGAGGAAGATGAGTCAACGGTAGACTAGACGTCAACGCGGGAATTCAAAGGTAATTTAATGTCAAGGACGTTACAATTTGGAGCTTTGAATCGGAGGGTCATGGCGCCAAGATAACGGTATTTGCGTATCCCAATTTTTGCTTTCATTTTTTTCCCCTAAAGTTCTAGCTTTGACTCGTTCAATCTTTGTAAATTCTGATTTAGTGCAAAAACCCTCAAACAAAAACAAAAATCTTTAAAACAGTCATTGCTAACTACACGTAAACAAAAAACTCTCAATTCTATTTTTGAACGAACTCCGCCGGAGAAGGTCTTTTCAATACAATTTATTTTTCTTAAGTTATTCACAAGAGCGAAGTTTAACCAATACACACCTTTTGAATAGTAACTACGAGTTTCGTTTACCACCCAAAAAAATTATGATAGAATATTTCTTTAATAATTTATAATGCCAACATGTTATACAAACTAATAATGCATTTCTTTTGGACCTTTGATAGTCTTAAAATTTGTTAGACAAGACTTGTTTCCTGTCATATGTCTTGAACAACCACTATTAAAGTACCGTATTCCATGCAAAACAAATTTGTTAAAACAAGGTACTCATACTCGCTTTTGTCTTTGACTATTAGCAATTTTTGAAACTCAAACCAACCTAGGTCTCGAATCCGAGAGTAGGTGGTTCATATCCATTGTATACATCATATTCAAAAGAAATTTTAGAAAACTTTTTATGTGCCTAAGTTTGAAATACATTTTTTGACTTTGAACATGTGGAGTATATTATTGTTTGAGCCTATGAAAGACAAAAAATCTGGACTTTGTCCATGATTTTGTATCGATCAACCAATCCTCATCAGATAGAAATATCTCCATGCCCCATTCATTTTCTTTCTTCCCTTATGCCTCTAGGGTTTTGCATTAAACCTATGGAAAAACTTTTGTTGTTGAGTTCGATACTATTTAGACTTATACTGTCTAAACTTGTTTCGCTTAAACTCGTACTGTCCAAACCCTTGCTTCTTAGTCCTTGAACCTTTACTATCTTAGACATTGAGCTTGGGAATTGTAGTGTCAAGTCTAGCTTCCTTAGTAGGGATGTCAATTTGGCCAATCCGCTCGATTTTAGGCTAACCCTATTCAGCTGTTGTGCTTATTGGTTCAGCCTAATCGATTATTTTATTATTTTGTCAGGTTATACCTTTAATTTCTAGTACACAAGATTACAACTCATTAGATACATTAAGCTACTAATAATCTAAGTGTATTCTACTTGAGAAGTACCCTCTCTGTGATTTTTGGATAGATATATATTAGTATCTAGCGCTGTCCTAACCAATTGATTATCATCTTTTTTAAATTTTTCCAAGGATTTTATCAATATAATGAGATTGGCTTAAAACGAGATTATTCGGTCTTTTAATGATTTTGATCCCAATAATTAAGTCCGTCAAACCCATGTCCTTCATGTCAAATCTCAAACTTAACATGTTAATGGTAGATTTGATCATTTGATCGTGTTGGTCTCGAAAGTAATCAATAAGGTGGAGGTGAAAGTCTAGAAGGGGGGGAGGGGAGGGGGTTGAATAGACTTTCACCAATTTAAAAACTTTTTCTATCAAAAGAGTAATAAGCTAGTTAGCTGATGAGTGCGCTGTGGAATGGTTTAGGTAAGTAGGGAAGTTTTGAAGACACATATGTTTTGTTTAAGTGTAATCAACTGGCGTGTGAGATAGTCAGCTGAGTGAGTGCGATGAATGAGCTATAAAGTAAACAGAGTAAATAAAGTAAGTGCAAGAAAGAAATTTTTTAAGTAGTTTGGCAACTCCGCCTACATCTACTCTTCTTCTTAAACTCCAAGAAGGTTTCACTCTGTATTTTTATCCCCAAAATACAAAGTGGTCTGATAACATATTATCGATCTAAGCACAATGATTGCAAGTGATGTTCCTTTGACTCGGCTATGTCCACCAAATCTTCAACACCTGATCTTCACTCTAAGGATCATCCACCAAGTCCCCTTGAGCAAGATCTCCACCACGATAGTCGAACTACAATGAAGGTTATCCATCTCCACCACCTAGTAAATCAACCTTGATTGGAATCTACTCGTTGCACCCCAGTTTGACAAGTGTCCATGCTAAACTCCACGATCTTGTAGTTGTACGTCCTTGTCTTATTGTGTAAATTAAAAACCTTGTCATTCTTCTCAAGTGCTGTGTTAATTTAAAATTTAGGCGTGCTGCTCTTTGTCTTAACTTAAATTTTTTGTTTTGAACTGAATGCTTTTGTCTTGATAAGAGCTTTGGAATCTTCCTTTCATGTTGGTAGCTTTTGTCATTAAGTGTACTGATTATCCGTCTTCATGTCTGTTACTTTGCTTCCTTTAGTTGATCTACTTCCTTCCAAGTCAACTGGCTTATTCTAAGTTTGGTACTATAAGTCAGTCGTTTCATTACTTATTAGTTTCTTCAGTTTGAGTTTTGTCTTGATTCCTTTAGATCAACTACTCTTCTCCCTTTACTGTTGGAAAAATGGCAATAAATGGCATTTTAAGTGGCCATTTTGTGGTATAAATATATGTAGGGTCCACATCCGATTTGGGTCGGGTCAAAGTGGATTCGGATTCTTCGTTCTTAGACGAAGAGATCGATATATTATACGCTCAAAATGGATAATGGGTGAATGAGAAATTGGTTCTCAAAGTAGACCCATTGAGATTGAAAAATGTGGAAAAGCTTAAGTAGCTTTGTCCCACATTGGTTTGGAATGAACCTTTGCACCACTATATATACAAGAGTCATTTTATGACTAATTAACTTGTATAGCATAGATGCTCTCTCTCGCGCGCAGGGGGGGTGCAAATCAAATTCCAAAAATGAGTTCGAAAGGCTTGAACTTGTGTGCGCCGGCACCTGCGGGCACGAATGTCGTCCGGACCGGAAAACTGGCTGGCCTTGCGGGCTACGATTTTATCCATCTCAGTGCGGGTTAAGCCCGCGCGACTCGAAGTGTAAATGCGATGGAAGCTTGCGATAGCGGTGATCTCCTGGTCGCACCGGTCGATCTCTCGCGGCTAAGAGTTAACTCTCGAAGCTCGCACAAGACGATCAATCGTAGCTCTGAGTCACCTCTCGAAGGCGATCTTCCACGCGTAACTACAGTAACCTCTCGCAAGAGACTTTGGCCAACGCGGTTCACTTCCAATGTGACCGTTAATGTCATTAACTCAATATGTTACGGAATTAATTTCAGATTAATTCCAATATTCATTTTAGAGTTAATTTCTTGTTAATGGCAAAGTTAATTCTTGGTTAGTGGGTGGAGGTTACCTTGAGGAATGAATGCCATGATAAATGCCATTAATCCTTCATCTCCTATATATTTCTAGGTGAGCAGCAGATTTTAAAAAGACGAATATAAGCTAGTATACGTGTTATACACGAAATACTTTCCACCTCGAAACTCTGCTCTCCTTCTTTCTAGCCACCTGTGTTCATCCCACGTTCTCGTTCGCCGGGTCCAAGTTTGAGTGCTCAAACGGCGGATCGAAGCACGTTTTATCCTGGGAAGCCTAGGCCGCAACGTTCCAGCACCTCGGGAAGCGACAAATAAGGTTTTAAGGACAGTGACAACACGACTCGTGCTTACCACTACCCCAAAGTCCGTTATACATCGTCCCTTATTCCAGGTTTATCTAACCTTTGTTGTAGGTTTAAATTCCTGGAATTTTTCCTTGTATTTCTTTTGTTGTAATCCTTCGTGGATTATTATTTCTTGTAATATTTGTTTTAGTAGATTTTCTATTTCGTCCATTTTCTTGGGTATTTCGAGAATTGTTTTCCCAACAATAACATTTACTGCTTAGCATCGAGCTACTTATTCGTTATTCATTCTTCCTACTTCATCCGTTGATCTGCTACAATTGATTTTTGCCTTTGTTGGTATACTGTTTCAACTATTATAAGGATATACAAGGGGTTCTATCATCGTTTTGATATAGTACTTCTAAGTTTAGAGACATCATCATCAAAACCTAAATACATTCATTCCTAACAGATAGTTAATATTCGCGATAAGTAAATCATCCATATAAACAAAGAATGATATAACTGTTTATCGTTTCCTTAACATAGACACACTTGTCATTTTTGTTTATACTAAATCCATTGGTCATCATTGCATGATCAAACATTTCATGTTATTGCTTAGGCACTTGTTTCAAACCATACAATGAAAGTTATTTTTTTCATCCATTCTTCTCTTAGCCTAAAACCTAAAAAACCCTCAGTTTTGTTCATATGAATTTCTTCATTTAACTTGTCATTCAAGAAAGTTATTTTTGCATCCATTTGATGAATATCCATGTTTCGCATTGTGACTATGGCAAGCATCACCCTAATAGAATATATTCTCATCATGGAAGAATATGTGTCGAAATTGTTATGGCACTCGCGTTACTTGTAATCTTTAATTACAAGCCTAACCTTGTACTTCTCGATGAAACAATCTAATTTTATCTTACGTGTAAAGACCTACTTGGATCCTAAGGTTTTACAACTCGGAGTAAGATCAACTAATTCCCAAGTATGATTCTGTAAGATAAAATCTACTTCACCTCTTATAGCCTCTTTCCACATTGGTCCTCCCATAGAAGTTGATGGACAATTTTAATAGTCCTCACATGTTTATGAATCGTGTAGTAGCACAGTGTGCAAAAGCAAGGGTCAATCCCACGAGAAACTGTTCATAACCCAATAAAATAACTAAGCAACCTAGAAAACTACTAAATATAATAAAAAAAATAAAGTTAACAATCTGGCTAACCAAATAGTCATGAGTTTGTTTTCAAAAAAAAAATAGTCATGAGTTCGAATGAGTAGAAGAATGCATGTAAGTAATTAGACAATGATGAGAAAAGTATTAGGAACATGACTTCATTACCAAAAGTAATCTTATACAATTTATCAACTCAAATTACATGTTTGTTATAAATATTACTAGATCATTCCGTATGGCGTCTAGAGGTAATCATGTATTCTTAGTTGCTCATATGCCTAAAGCATTTATTCGAGCATCTAAGAATTGATTAAGCACATAAGAACTACAGAATCCCCGATTTAGAATCATTATATTTAAATATTATCTCATGAAAAATCTGGCACCAGCTCTTCAAGAAACTTCAATATAGTTCAGAGGCTAAGGATCATCGGATGCATCTTGAAGTGTTCTCTCTTTAATCAACATGGTGTTTGGTAAACGTTTTGTTGTTGGTTATTGAATGAAGAGTTGGCTAACCATATTGTGGTGCATGCCCCCCATATGTATGTAGAAATGGTTATTCCGAACTGGGTTGCCAAACTTGATGTGTTCTTGTGCATGATTTACTTTCCTCATGATTTTGATTTGTGCAATCTACAATCCTTCACCGCACTAGAATTAGAACTAGTTCAGTGAAAGTATCAACGAAGCCCTCCATTAACGATTAGTACATAAATGTAATTTGAGTTACTTCATGCGATAAACTTCAACATCTTAAAACATCTACGATGATGGAGTCCTACTGTTTTGGCACTTACAAAATTTGTAGTGCCGAAGAGGATGTTTGAAATGTGCTAAATGTTACCAGGAAAATTTTGGAGGTTCAATTTCTAATGGCACTCCCTGCCTCTCAACCCCCCCCCCCACCCCCACCCAATTATGTGTATCTAGCAGTTTTTCTCCCTGAATTATTAAAGTGGCGGTTTTTTTCCTTAATTATTTTAAAAGTAGCGATTTTCTCCCTGTAATGTTAAATTGACATTTTTACCCTTAAAAATCATTATTTCATTTACTCTTCTTCTTCAACAAATTATTACTTATATGTATGGAATATCATCGTTCGGTTCGAACCTAATCGGACACTGTAGCAATTGAACCTAAATAGTATGGACGGTTATGGTTACAATTCAGAACCGGAAAACATAAAATAAAATAATTGTTGAATTTAGACTATTTTAAAAATAAGAAATAGAATTTACAAAAATAAATAAATAAATTTTGAATTGCCGGTTAAAAATCGAAATTGAAACCGAACCGAACCGATTTGTCAAAATAAGTGTCTGATCATTTTCACTATATATGACTACGGTTCAGTTCCGGTTCACGGCTCAACAATTATTTTATTTTATTTTTTCAGTTCTGAATCGTAACTATAACCGTCCATACTATTTCGGTATGATTGCTACAGTACGTGTTCGATTAGGATTGAACCAAATCGTAGGCATCCATACATATAAGCAATAATTTGTTGGAGAAGAAAAAATAAATGAAATAGTTATTTTTAAGGGCAATTCAAAAATGTCAATTTAACATCACAGGGAAAATCACCACTTTAATAACTCAGGGGAGAAAAGTGATATATACATATAACTCAGGGGAAAAAAGTGCTATTTTTCTCATTTCTAATTCTATTTCTACATTTGTATCATTAAAATATAATTATACACTTCTCCCAAAATATAATTATACACTTATTCCTAGCATTGGTAAGGGTATATTAGAGATTTTTAAAGAAAATTATTGAGAAAGTTTAAACGAATTAAATATTTAAAATAACTTTTCTAGTAATGTAATTGTTACAATTCCAGGTAGCACGAAACATGTTAACTAATTTTCTCAACAAAAGTATTCCTAGTAAATATATTCCCTATAATTATTTTCTCAAGAATTCGATCAATTGATGAGAAAGTAACAAATATTCTTTGATCTTATTATAGAGCACACTCTAAACATTACTTTTAAATAAAATGAGATTCTTACAGTGAAAAGAAAAAATCATATATCGACAAAATAATAAATTGAAAAAATAATCATTAGTGACGTTTAAATTCAAAATATATGCATAATAGCAAATACCAATTTTGGTCCCACGACTATTGTTTGGTACCAATTTTGGTCCCACGACTACTGTTTTAGTGTCAAAATTCATCGCGCCGGTCACCCATCCGTTTAAAACGTGTCGAAATCTAAAATTTTTGAAGGTATTTTCGTCATTTTCAACTCAATATCCCAATTTGAGCATGAATAAAGAGATTTAAGCCCTAAGATCGATCACAATTCACAAATCTCCTCCTCAAATTAAGGTAAAATGAGGAGGAAAACTGTAAATTTTGATCGATTTTAGGACTTAAATCCATTTATTCATACTCAAATTAAGATATTAAGTTGAAAATGATGAAAATACGTTTAACAATTTTAGATTTTTGCACAATTTAAACGGATGAGTGACCGGCGCGATAAATTTTGGCACTAAAACAATAGTCGTGGATTAAAATTGGTACTAAAACAATAGTCGTGGGGACCAAAATTTGTAGAAATGAAACATGTGGACCAAAATTGTCATTTTGCTAATAGTCGTGGGACCAAAATTGGTATTTGCTCATTTAAGAACGTACAGACTAAAAATAAAAATAAAAATAAAAATAAAGTCAACAAAATGAGATGGGATGAAGAAAGTACTTCTAAAGTTCTAAGATGCAATGAGAACATACATAATTTTAAAATAACATCTCAATGGGTAGCTCAAGTGGCAAATGAGCTCTCTTGATTCTTACAAATGACGATTTCCCGGACCCAGATTGTTAAACGGACGGAGAAAGACCAGTAAATTTATCAAAAAAATTATAAATCATATACACTTCTCTTCCTTAGCTTCAAATTGACAACTTTATTCTTTCCTTCTTCAACTTCCCACTATAAATTAAAATGAATTATAATATTTTGAAACAAAAATCCTTGACCGTGCCCCTCTCTCCTTGACAACTGCACATAGACCCCCTACCCCTTGAACGAACCCTTCCACCCTTTGAAACTATATAATAAACAAATGGGTGAAATTGAACCAATCAAATGGTATGAAGGGCTGCTTAATAAAATATTAGATAATACAAGCTTATCCACCCACAATAGTTACCAACTCCACCTCCAAGGCTGTAGGGAAATAATATATAAATAAATAAATAAATAAATACATTTCTTGGTTTGACAGTTTCAAACAACAGTCAGTATGCATAGTAGTTGTTGAACTTGGTCAAACACCCTACTAGTAACATGCATGACTTAGCATTAGTTATTGAAGCAGGGCCCGTACTATCAATTTATAGGCCGCAAAATAAAAACAAGGGTCCTTAATATATGAAGTTAAAAGATTGTATGAGTTTATTGAAAATAATTAAATGATAATTTTGAATATTTGTAAATATATAATTTTTTATTAGAAAAACATTTTAGAATAGTCTTGGAGTAGTGCCCATTCAAACTTTGCACCCGTAATTATAAATTAATTCAACATTCGCTAATATATATCTATTAACTGAGATAAGTATATCAAATAATTGTAATTGTTAAGTATATTTAAAATTAATAAATAATTTTGAAGTCATCTTTACATATGCAAGCAATTTTTTACTTCATCAATAAATAAAAATTCAAGCTAGGGGGCCCTCCCAACGTTGGGCCTACGACAAGTGCCCATCTCGCCCGCCCTCAGGGCCGGCCCTGTATTGAAGACCCTACACTCTATACTAGACAAGTTCAACTCCTTTAGCATCAATTTGAAAGGTTAAACTATATTTATAGTTAGCTGAACATGTCTAATAACCTGCTGACCTGACCTATAGTGTATGCAATCGTTATATCTTGGACCAGGGTCCACAGTGCACTGTGGACCCTGGTCCGAAACGACGTTGTTTCGATGTTAGTGGACGCAGACGCGAATGTCTCCAGGAAATTCATTATCTAGAATACACAGAACGTTTGCCTAGAATACACAGAACGTTTGCCCAGAATACACAGAATATTGACACAAAATACACAGAATTCATCCTCCTAACATTCGAATGCACAAAAACATCACAACATGTGTTATTAACATGAATACACAGAACGGTTACCTAGAATACACATAATGATTGCATGAAATACACAGAACGATTACCTAGAATACACAGAACTCATTTTGATACGAGGTGTAGAATGCATTGTGCGTTGCGGTCCACGATATAAATTGCCATAGTGTATGTGATGGAGGTATGGAACTATATACCCTAACCCAATATAAATCAAGAGATTTAACGGAAGTTAAAGGACTAATAACAAGAAAAATGGAGTTTTCAAATGCTAGGGAATATAATAAATATGTTAATCTTACTTTGAAATTGATGAAAGGACTCAATAAGACTTAAAATTTAAGAAATAGGACCCAAAAATAAAAAAAATTAACTCAATAAAAAGCAACTCAATTGACTTAGAATCAACAAGCCTAATGGCCCGAGTAGACTAATTAGAAACTTAGTGGCGGCTAACCTGATAGCGCAAGCCGCTCAAGACTACTTATTGTTTCACAATGATGTGGAACAAAATGTATATGGGAGTATGTACATTAGCTCTACTTTTAGAGATTTCAATCTTAGACATTGAAAAATTTTAATCGTTCTACTTTTAGAGATTTCAATTCCGTTATCTTTTTTTTTTTTTTTTCTTCCTTAATCGCTCTCATCTTTATTGCAAGTTTATTCTCATAAAAATAAGAATTCGATCTCCTCAACATCTTTGTTTTTTTTTTTTCCTTAACCTCTCATTTTCGTTTTGAGTTTATTCTCAGAGTTCTCCGATCATGGATCAATCGACAGATACAAACAAGCAGAGTTCTGTGATTATATTGATGTGTATTTGCTAATTGTTATTGATGACGGTTTCTCAATTCCAGGGTTTTAATTTGTTTATTTTATTTTATTGGTTTATTTTAATAGTAAATGAAAATTCTATTTTATTGTTATTATATCATTTTTTTTTGTATTTAGTGTTGTGTTTAAGAACTTTATGCAATATGGAAATGCACTTGAATTAGAAGGTAATTGTTGATTTGGTGAAATGATCCTGTAGTATCGTTGAAATGAACCTCTAGTTGTCTATAAATTTGTATGAGGTTTGATTTTGAGTATCATTTTTTATACACAATATGCTTTATTATTGTAATGTTGAAATATCATTTTGATTACACTTTAAATTCATTTGACAATATACATTCTTGTATGAGTGAGTTCGATCTAACTTTTTTTTTCATTTTTTGTACACAATAGATTCATTATAACAATGCTGAAATATCATTTTAATTATACTTAATAGTCATTTGACAATATATGTTCTTATATGAGCTATATATACTTTTCAGTTTCATTTTCTATACACAATAAATTGATTATAACAACTCTAAAGTATCATATTCATTACACTGTACTTCAGGTTCATTTGACGTTATATAACGGCTATGTTTGACAAATCTTATTTAAGAGCTTATAGCTTATTTTAATCTACTAATAAACTATAAGTTATGTTTGGTAATGTTCCCAAAATAAGCTAGTAGCTTAAAATAAGAGCTTATTTTGAAAAGCTACCTTAGGTAGCGTTTCAAAAATAAGTTAGTAGTTTCGTAACTTTTTTCATCTTTATCCTTATTATTTTAAATAAATGACATCTTTTATACTTCTCAATTAAAACCCTTTTGGAAAGTACTAATAAACTATAAGTTATGTTTGGTTGTAATTTTAATTTGACATTTGTGTGTTTGATTTGTATGAAATAAAAATTTTATTTTACTTTATATATTTTCAAATATATGTTCTTATTTTATATTTTATTAAAATATATTAGTTTCATTATTTTATATTTTAATAAGTAAACAAACTTATTTAAATTTAAAAGTATTTAAATTTTATGAAGATGTCATTTTTAGTATTTTTTACATTTATCAGCTTATGAAAATACTAATTTTACCAAACATTTTTAAGCTTAATAGTTCTTCAAATTTCAGTTTGTAACTTATAGCTTTTCAGCTTTCAGCTTACTTTTCAATTAGATTTGTCAAACATAGCCAACATGTAGGGTTCTATAAATGATCATTTACTCTTGACATGTCTTAAGATGAAATTGCAGTGTTCTATTGATGAACCATCATTATAAAATTCACAAAATAATTTTTGCAATTACTTAACACAAAATTCACCAAATAATTGTTGTCCAAAATCACAGTTCTTATACCGTCGACCGCGGTCTACAATGCATTGTGGACCAAGGTCACAAAATGACGTCGTTTCAATAAGTGGGAGAAACTGCTCGCATAAATCTCCATAATTGATACTACAATTCATCTCAAATGATACTGCAGTTGTGTTGAACTGATACTGCATTTGTCAGAGAACTGTTGAGGAGCCTGGGTTGACCCATCAATATACCCGAGCAAACCCAAGCCAATGAGAGAAGCTTGAATTTGTCTCCTCCAAACTTGGAAGTTGGATGATGTTAATCTGATGGGGAAATTAGTAGGGGCATTGAGTTGAATAATTTGGGTGCCTAAGGAAGAAGCCATAAGGGAAGAGGAAATTTTTTTTTTTACTAATTCTCGCTAGAGTATATATGGCTCTTGATACCATATAATGGAAGAATGAATAATGCATTTAACCAACAGGATCAAGAAGCTTAAATAGTCATGCATACAACTGAACCACCACAGTACATTCTAGGATAATACAGTTAAGAAACTTATTCAAGGCCTACAAACTAGCTAGGAGGTGGCAGGTTATACAATATAATATGTTATTCATTCTTACTAATACTCCAGTTGTGTCCGTAACTGATACTACAGTTCATCTCAAATGATTCTACAGTTGTGTTGAACTGATACTGCAGTTGGGTTGAACTGATGCTACAGTTTTGTTGAACTGATACTGCAGTTGGGTTGAAAGGGAACTATTTAAAACGGGAAATATCTTTTTAATATATGCATACGTGTGTATATATTATATATAGTGAATGATTGATTCATCAGCAACTAGACAGGGAATTATTTTTTTTTGAAAACACTAGATAGGGAATTATTAAACAACAAGATTCGTATTTCCAGCAATCCAACCTTTCACGCAATAGGAAAGCTGTGCAAGCAATGAAGTAGGTATACAACAGTGGCTAATATATATATATATATATATATATATATATATATATATATATATATATATGTATGTATGTATATATATATATATATATATATATGTATGTATGTATATGAGAAGATTCAAGTGAGGAAAATTATTCATAATTCTTTATCTTGACAAATCAAAGTTTGTAATTCATTAAATTTAGAATTATTCCACTAGCACTTATTTTTTCTTCCACAAATGAAATCAAACTAATATGAGAAGTCACCAAGGGTGTCAGGATAGGGCCAGGTTTCATCAAATCTCCCAAAATAAGACAACCTTAAAGTTTTCTTATTTTGGTTACAAATTAAAAACAGATCCATAAATGAATGATTACAAAGCTGCAAAATTTCAAAGTCATGCGAAATGATTGACCATTCAATAATACACTACATTATATTAATATTGAATATGGGACAAATGTGCAGCTGTCCCTAGCTTACTCCCATTATTTTCAGAAGAATTTTAGAACAGTAAGAACACTGAAATAATGATAGCAATCAAAGTATCTAAAATTCAAGTAATGTGATATGATTTCTCTCTCTTCAGCAAAAACAAATTAAAGTATCTAAAACTCAATTGTATTCATTAATTAATCGCTAATTAATTCAAGCAATGAAGGAAAGAAAAACTGAGAACATACATCTCCCCCACCGAACCTAGGCCGGTTGTGGTTGAGTGGAAGGACTCATCCATCCTTAACCAAAGGTCAAGCGTTTGATCCTTGGTTTTGGTTTTGGATATGAGCAACCTTAAATCTCTAGATCAGCTATCTCACTCAATAGATCGAGGCGCCTACAATTCAGCGATGTGATTAATAACTTTATTCGAAGATAGAAACCCTGGGCTAAGAAAAAAAAAAAAACAGATGCTGAATGCAAACATCAGCCATAATAGGCCTCCGCCCAATAATCCCTTAGGCACCAATTGCTGGACTTAGCCCTTCAATTAGCCTCCGCCCAACTAGGTCATTTAATTACTGAAAATATAGCAAGACTGAAGAACAATTAGGTCATGGCAAAGGAGTGGTGCTAAAATAAACTGATTTCAGTACTAGCTTTAATGCAGCATCTCATTAGCATGACTGATCCATAAAATGCAAGGTTAATTAAGACCTATAATGTTATACTTTTCAAACATAGTTAATGTTATTTGGAGTCGTCCAGTGATTTTGTCATGGTTAGTCCTAATCTTTCAATCCTTCAACTTTAATGATAACCACCGTACCCGTGGTCCATCAACATTCAAATCTTAACCGGTCACAATTCTTTTGAAAGGAAAACAGTTGGTTAAAATTTGAAAGTTGAAAGACCTCAATTAGTTAAAATTTGAAAGTTGAAGGATCACACGAGTGATTACAGTTTAGGACTAAATATGGCAGAACCGTTATACTTTCAAAGACCCCAGATGACATTAACCCTTTTTTTTCAGTACTATTGACTCCGCTACAATGTAGTATCTATCCATACATACTTTCTCAACCTACTAAAGCACAAAGAGTCAACGCTCCACTGGGATCGAACCTGTGACCTCTATATGTGATTCTGCAACCAAATGAACGTATAGTAGTGATGGATGCATCTAGTTTATTATGTGATTCTCTTACCTCTATTGATCGAAAACCCAACAAATGTGCAGTGGGTTGAACCCACCTCCGTGCTTAGATCAGATCAGATCAGATCTTTCCCACCATACTCGATCAGAATCTGCAACTAAAGTACAACAAAACCAAAAATAGAAACGTGCGTTACTGTAAGAACTTACCCATCATCAGATCAGAGGCAATAAAATTTCAAGTTCTGGGCGGGCATATTTGGTTGAAAGAAAGAAGAATACAAGAGTGATATTGGTTCGGCTCATCTCATCGATCTGGCCTGCCGGCCTGTTTAAACAACAGATGAGACCGAATCAATATCACGCCATGTCTACTTCTCCATGTATAATCACAGCTGTTTACAATTGATAGCTTCTTGTGATCTACTGGCAAACAACATGGTGTCTCCCTATCTTTATATAGAACCAAGAAAGCCCCCCCGGCCTGTAGCAGTAGATGCTCTCATCACTTGCTTTAATTTGCTGCAAATAACTGAATGAAGAAGATAAGGAAAACACAACATTATTAAATTGGGTAGGCACAAATTAATGTGGAAGAATTCTTATCATCAACAAGATTCAGGAATCCCACTAGCAGGAATCCTAATTCATAGCCTTTAAACACACTAGCTAGCTGCAGTGTGGGGTTGGTTTCCTAGCTAGCTTTTGGATATTATTGCACGTGAATCATTTGTACGGCTGCTAGCTAGTTTATGTGCTTGCTGTTCACAGATATATATCACAGTCAAAACTGCATTGGTCGAAAAGGAAAGGGTTAAAACTACTTAAAACTCGACACGTCTTTGGTTGAAGAAACCAATCCAAAAGAGCGACTCAGTCGTGCGTACACCTAATTGAATAAGGCAAAAATTTGTTTGTCCGTGAGACAGAGACTCATACTAATCAAAAATAAAATGTTTATGAGGAAAAATATAATACTTTTAGGGTCATACTTGTGTGAGACCGTCTCACGGATCCTTATTCGTTAGACGGGTCGGGTTGGGTCAAAACACCATGCAAATGTCATACTTATATGTGCAAATGTCATACTTATATGCTCAAATATAACACCAATCAAGAATACAATTTTTGTTACTTATAAGAGAAAAAGTAATACATTTTTCATAATAAGTAATATTGACAAGTGCCCCTTACTTATAAGAGCAAATATAATACTTTTGAGGAGAAAAGTAATACTTTTAAATCGAAATGTAAAGTATTGTATTTTCCCTTAAAAGTATTACATTTACCCTTATAAGTAACAAAAATTTTATTCCTGATTAGTATGATGTTTTGACCCGACCCTGCCCGACTCGTCTCATGGTGAGACGGTCTCACACAAGTTTTTGCCATACTTTTATACTTTGAATTGGTTAACTAGTAAATTATATTTGGGGGTTACTTAGAGATTTAGTTTACTTGTAGTTATCTTTTGATGCTACTTTGTCATAGGTAAAATGGTAATCTATTTCAACATGTTTGGTTTTTGCATGAAACACAATATTTGCACACAAATAAGTAGCATCAATGTTGTCACACCAAAGTTTTGGTGGTACGTTTTTGCATAGTAAGACCAAATTCTTTAATTAAAGCAACTAACCATGTTACCTTTGTTGAGGCATTTGCTATAGGTTTGTGTTATGCTTTTGTTGAGGATCTAGCAACTATCTTTCGTTTGTAACAAGCTCATGAAATTAGATTTTTACCAATAAAGACAACAAAATCACTAATGGACTTGCGATCATTAATTAGGACATTCTGCTCAATTAGTGTCCGAAATGCATGAATGTCGTCTGAGTTTGATTTCATAAAACGTAGTCCATAGTCTAGAGTACCTTTCGCATACCTTAGAACACACTTTAGGGCAACCCAGTGGTCATTTGTTGAAGATTGCATAAACTGACAAAGTTTGTTTACGAGAAAGGTTACATATTGAAGTGCTCCGATCCAACTAAGTTGCGGTATTGTATGAGTTCCTCATATGGTTGAAATAAGTTTATTGCACTTAGCTTGCTATTGGCTGGAATTGGGGTGGAGATTGGCTTATAGTGTTCCATTCCAAATCTTTTGAGTATTTCAAGCATGTACCTTCGTTATGATAAGAACATCACCCCCTTGTTTTGAGCTGTCTCGATTCCTAGGAAGAAGCTTAGAGGTTTCACAACTCGAATTTTGAAATTTTTAGCTAGTATGCTTGTTATGGAAGCCAAGAGACTTTTGTTGTTGCTCATTATTATTATGTCATCAACATAGACAAGTAAATAAATTTGAGCATTAGTAGCAGAATAGATAATCAATGATACATCAGTTTTTGAAGCCTTGAAACCAATCGAGAGTATACAATCTTGAAGTTATTTGAACCTTACACGTGGTGATTGTTTCAAACCATATAGACATATCTTTTGTTATAACAAGCAGAAAAGTCTTGTGGTTGCTTCATGAGTATGAAAATTGATGTCAATATACCCTAGTGGTTGCTTCATGCAAACATTCTTACTTAGACATCTATTGAGGAAGGCATTGTGAACATCAAGTTATCTGATAAACCAATCTTTTGTTATAGCAAGATATAAGATAAGTCTTACTATAGTTGGTTTGACGACTGGACTGAAAGTGTCAAAGCAATCTTATCCTTTAAACTGATTGAATCCTTTAATTTTGCAACTAGTCTGTCTTTGTATCATTCAATTGTACCATTCGGCATCACCTTTTCTTTTGATTCGAAAAAACCCATTTGCATCTAAAGACATTCATATCTCGTACGTTTATGTGGAACCAACTTCCAAGTGTTGTTGTGTAGAAGAACATTGAATTCTTCGTCCATTGCTGCTCCCCATTCGGGACTCTTTACAGCTTGGGTATGGCATGTGGGTTCGGAGTCATCTATACATGCAATTAAAGCTTTGTTACTTGTGGAGTCACGAATCATGTGTTGTAGGGCCATAGGATGTGTACGTTGAGCCGGGGGTGGTGGTTGACGTCGTTCGGGCTTTGGGAGAACAGTTGGAGTAAGGTCGGGAGAAAAATCCATTAAGAGAGGGGGGTTCACATCAACACGGCTGTGTCCTAGGCGTTTCACAGCCGTGTCATTTCTTGCTATAGACAAAGGCGTGTCATGACTATGTCTAAAAAGAATTTTTTATTGAACAATCCAATTTACAAAGTATAGGATGAAATGTATTTATAAGAATACAAAGGATCTTAATCAAATGAGAAATGATAAAAGGTAGATGTGCGATAACACTAGGAGATAGGGAAAATGAATTCTAGTATGACTTGAATACAGAGTCCTAATAAAGATTCTAGTTAGAAAAAAAAAATATTGAGTAAAACTGAAAGGCATATAAACTAAAGCAGTGGATGCAATTATTTCCACATTGATTGGTGCGCCAGTTAGGTTCTTTAATTAATTATATTCAATGGTTCTCATGTGCTCAAATTATAGAATTTCAGTTTAGCTACCTGTCAATTTGGGGAGGATATATTTTTATAACCTTCCCCTTATTTAAGGAGAAAGATAATGTCCACTTTACCAAGGGAAATGTAAAGGAAATCCAAGGCTCTAAGCACCAAATCTAACCATAAATAAAATAATGATTCTTAGGCATCTTTCTCCTGTTCATACACATTTTGGAGCATGCATGTACAGGAAATCTAATGCTGAGTTATTTTACGGTTTTTAAGGAGTTTTTGTAAGTGTGATTAGGAAAGAGAAAGTAGGAGGAGAGAAAAAAAATTTAAACAAATATTAGTTAAAAAAATAATATAAAAGTAAATGGTCAGGCGCCTGACGTGTCCGCTGGGCGCATAAAGTAATACCCACGCACTCCTTGCGTAGTTGATATAAAATGGTGTGGGACCCACTTTTCTGCCATTCTCCCTTGTTTTGCAGGAGTGAAATTTTCATTCTCTCACCTCTCCTCTCTCATGTCATGTGGCTCTTCATCTGACAATAACCAAATATTATCTTCTACTAGGGATGCTCTAAACAACAAGTCATTCAATAAAACAATGTGTACTAGGTCTCTCTCTCTCTTGTTCATAGTCATTTTCTTGCTGAAATTAACTCATTGGCCACCCATTCTTCAACAACCTTATCTAGTACTCATCAATTTGTTCAAAAATAAAATAAAAATTTGACTGGATTCTTGGGAGAAAGTAAAGTTGATTTGCAGATTCTTTGGTCTGTCTTGTACTGAGGTCCTCAATTCAAACTTACATCAGCTTGCTAGCTATAATCCAAAATTTCCAAGGATTTGTGTTGATGTGTACGTTAAACAACGTAACATAAAAATAATGGAAGCATATATAAGTCCAAATTGAGTGCCCATCCGATATCATCACCCTGATGAATAAAAAGAAAAGAAAAGAAAAAGATTATCTTAATTTATTTATAAATCAAAATATAATATCAATCTGGCTGAGTCTAAATTGGAAAGTTAAATAAAACACCAACAAATGAAAGGTCTATTAATCGCTAAAAACATATAATTGTATCATAGATTAGGTCAAGATGCCATTATAGTAAGTTCAACTAGTTCTCTGATTTAGTGAAGGTCTATGTATGGATAGAAGGGAAAATGGACTACTCAAAAGTTAATTTCACTTTGGCAAAAGCTTGCGTGTGACAGTTTCCCCGATGTTTGTTAGTGAAACGGTCGAGTCAAGATAAAAATAAATTACTTATAGTGAAAAATATAATATCAA
Source organism: Ipomoea trifida (assembly GCA_003576665.1). Lineage (NCBI taxonomy): Eukaryota > Viridiplantae > Streptophyta > Magnoliopsida > Solanales > Convolvulaceae > Ipomoea > Ipomoea trifida. The sequence continues at coordinate 21,617,748 of CP025646.1, forward strand.
TTAGGAATAAAATGTTTGTTACTTATAAGGGGAAGTATAATACTTTTGAAGAAAAAATGTAATATTTTTACATTTTAATTAAAAGTATTACATTTTTTTCTTCAAAAGTATTACATGTTATCTTATAAGTAACAAACGCTTTATTGATGATTAGTATTTTCATATTGACCCGACCAGTCTCACAGATAATGATATGTGAGACGATTCACGGAAGAATCACTTTTCACTTTTGATTTATTAATATAATGCCAATTTCAAATCTGTGCATAACTTTTTAATCCAAACCTATTTGATCTAGTGTCATGCTACACCCCACTATAAAAATCACTACCTAATAATTACACTACTTGATGTGTCATTATGTTATTAAATATTTTTTAAAAAATATTTGACTATACCATAAACTTTTTATTAACTCATGGTGGGTATTGTCCAAATTCTCAGCTAATCAATGGAAATAAATAATTTTTTTTTAATCAATAGCAAAATTATGTAGTGATTTTAGTAAGAAAAAATAATATTTATGTTTGGTCTTCTTCTGCTTATAATGAAACTCTCTTGTCAATGATCATAAATATAATCAAAGAACTAAAATAAAATTTCAATGAAGACTAGGATCTAACTGGTGAACTGATTGTACGACTCGTGATTTATTCCACACGAAGTCTAGAGGTGGAGTCCTGTGAGTTTAAGATTAGTCCGATAAAATTGGGATTACCTAAATTTTTTTTTTTATTTCGTACTGAAACTAAATCATTTTTTTTCAATGGAATTTTACCTGCTTGTTTTTCACCTCTTATGGCAGAGTCACTCGCATGCAAAGAAGCTCTATCTTGGCTCAAAGACCGTGGCTAGACATCCGCACGCACATATCTACACCGACTGCTCAATGCTTAAGGATTTGTTAACTACGCCACAACCTACCCTTTTATCTTATGTTAGCTTTTCTATTGATGCCTCTAGGGCTATTATGTCTTATTTCAATTCTTGTTCAGTTAATTTAGTTCCTAGAACTGCTAATCGAGCAGTCCATGCTCTCGCAGCATTAGCTTTCTCGCAGGAAAACTCGTTGTTTTGGGATTCTATTCTCCCTGACTCTATTTTTGAATTAGTATAATCTACTTTTGAGGTTGGTTTTCAAAAAAAAATCATTTTTTTTAAATGCAAAATACAAATTAAGTTAATTGATTCAATACTCAATATAGCCGCCGGGGTCCATCTTTTATCAGGTTATTAGAAAATAATAAAATTAAATAAGAAAACGTGAATGAGTTCCCTTAATGGCGACAAACAAGTATCTTTTGTTTGTTAGTGGATGAACTTTTCCATGCGCAACAAAAACCTAATTTTACAGTCATTGGCCTATGGAGATTCCTGACCATGGAGCCAGGCTAGGATGTTGAAATTAACTAATTATTACCCCCAATAAGAATTGTATCGCAAAAAAAAAAAAAAAAAAAAAAAAAAAAAAAAAAAAAAAAAAGTAAAAGATAATCGTGTATTATGCAACCCCAATGATGTAACGATTGTGACCACTTCGATGTCAGCGACGTGACAACGTTGGCAAATCCATTAGCATATTTCAATCTATAATTATAAGAACATCACAATAGTGAATTTTAGATGATTTTTGTAGGTTTTGATGCACATATGAAAGAAAGAGAATAGGAAAGAGGAGATTTGGGATTTTCTTGCTAAGACATCGTTTTTATCTACACTGTAGGTCCCACCAAAATTGAAAAGTTGTTGTGTTTGTGGCATGAAGCGAACTGAAGGTGCCCAGCCAGACGCGCGCACTCCACACACCTGTTGAGCGTGTAATTTTCTTTGCTTTTTTTTTTTTCTTTGGGAATGGCTAGATAATCTCTCCACACTTAGACCTTGCTTTCCCTCAAGTAAGATAAAACCAAGTTAAGCAAGTTGAAATATCAGGCCTCCTCAAAAGCAATCATACAATTCCAAAGATCAAGTAAATAAGCTATGCACAAGAAATCAATGATATGTTGTTCCTCTTTCTACTTTGCAAAAATGGGAAAGTGAGTGTGATACCCTCAATTGGCTCAAAATGTAAGGACTCCAAACAACCCCAAGGTCACTCATTGTTTTGCATGGTAAAACCTCTCAACACATTAATTCACAAGCACAGGGGTTTGATTCAATCCACAATTTTCACAGGCCTACCAAGTTGAGCCCACTAATGGGAACGATGCACACGGCCTTTCAACCTTTGCCTCATTTGGCCCCAAAGACCCATTTAAACAAGCGTGATAGTGTGACACAAGCCTATCCACGGGTTTTGGCTTAGCGTGAGAATCTCTCCATTTTCTAATCACTTCTAGGATACCCCCGTCGAGTCAACCGCCTTCACGTAGAGCTCTACGCTTTTTTAAAGTATGTGCAATGGTTGTTCGAATCCTACGAGATGATGGCTCACCTCATGCTTTTCCCTCTCAAGCAAGGATAGCTTAAAGTCTTTTTTTTTTTAGCCTTTTCCATTGACTCTTTCTTTTTCAACCCCTCATGCATTTTACATTTGGGAGTAGGGAATCACACAATCTCACCAAAATATAAAAAATTCTCTCCTTTTGCCTTGTGCCACATAAACTAAATTCAATTCCATGTCATACCACCTTACTTACCACAAACCTTACTGTATACACTCCATTTCAAGAGATCTTTAACCGAGGTCTATGGAAATTGCGTATTGAACCACAAACAAGCATGAAAAATTGAATAAAAAAACCTACTTGGGTCCTATACAAATCTCACTCGGTGTAAGGGATGGTTTCCAAACATTTTCAACCAATTGAGCCTACAACACCCCCTTTGTCAACAAATGCAATGTAGAAGGAACAACAACACATCCAAGAATTCAAACACACATCCTACATACCTAATCTTAACAAAAGTATGATCCAAGAATTCAAAAACACATCCTACATACCTAATCTTAACAAAAGTATGATCACAACGAAGGTACATGGTACTCACAAAAATCTCAACCCTCCTCACACTTAGACCTTGCTTGCCCTCAAGCAAGACAAAGCATTAGGCAAGCAACTAGTAGAAGGATGGGGATAAAATGATGTAAGGCATGCAACAATCAAACAATCATATGAATGAGCCAAGATCAAATCATGCAAGAATATGGATTAGAGGGTATAGGGACTCCCTTAGAGTGATAGTCGAAAGAAGTGAATTGTTTTTCTAACAAAGTTCCGCCTTCTAGAAGATCGCGAACAATGGAACAAGAAACAACAAAAAGTGAGATAACATTCCTCCCAAAAAAGTGATATCACTGCAATGTTGCAACATGGAACCAAACAAAAAATGTAATTAAATTTTTTTTAAAGGTCACTATGCTGGTCACGGTAGTGAGCGCAAAACAGAGAAGCTGAAAGTAGGGGTCAACTTGAACCCCCAACTTCAGAAATCTTAATATTCCCGTCACAATGGAAGTCACACCGTGAACTCCATAGTGATGGGTGAAGCTTAATGCCAGATATAACATGTACAGATTAAGATCATGCAGTTTATTAGCAAGATAAGTACACATCTCCAGCAAATTTAATAGTCAATATGCTAAGAAATTGCACTTTTAGTCCTGTGACTATAGGACTCTGGTTGATTGCAACACTTGACTTTAAAAACTAATAAATTAATCCTTTAACTATGTTTTTTTTTTAACATATTTGGTCCTCTCGGCCAAATTTGGCCGGAAAAACTTAACCCATTTATAATTATTAAATCATGGGGGTAAATATGTCATTTCACGTGATGCCTTCTTCTTCCTTGCACCTATTGGCCGGAATTGCAGCGTTGCTATGGAGATGGGAGGCTATCGTTGCTGGAGGTGAGATTCTACGGCGGCGTACTCTGCGGCTGCGGTGTACTCTTTTGTACACTCTGCGGCGTAATCTTTTGCGCCGAGAAGAATGCTGCCGTCGAGGAGATTGATCGTGACTTTGATTATGACTTCTTTAACCAGCACTTGCCGCACCTTTAGCACTGCGGAGATGTTCTTGAAGGCGCAAGCGGCGGCGACATGAATATCCATACTTCGATCTACCTGGGTACAGGATCTGTGCTGGTTGCAATGCTGAAATTGGCTGTGAATGGTTTTTGTGCTGCATTGGAGTTTTGTGGCAGCCGGAATGCTTCCGATGCCATGATTGCAATCTTCCAATTTCTGACCACGAGGTTCAATATCATGAATTGAATAAATATATTAACTGTGTGAGCAGAGCAGTATCTCTCAAATTTCATAAAAATGATATATATAGTCATTTGATCTCTATATTCTTGGCTACAGTTTTCAATGTTTGAGAATCGGCCATACCACAAATCTTGCTACAAGAAGAATTGTCGCCCGAAATGTGATGTTTGCAACAACTTTGTAAGTCTATATTCATCATATTGAACTGATCTACCTTCCAATGTATATATCAAACTACTTATCGGAGTATACTTTGCTCATTTTCATTATTTTCTACCCGTGTGTAGATTCCTACAAATGCTCCATGGTCTTCCATGGCTTCGGGCGCACAAGAGAAGAAAAGAGAGCAAATGACTAAATTACCCTCAAGATTTTGTCCGTTACAATTTTCCAGCCAAATTTGGCCGGTGATTTGACCGGGAGGACCAAATCTGTTAAAAAAAACATAGTTAAAGGGTTAATTTGTTAGTTTTTAAAGTCAAGTGTTGTAATTAACAAGAGTCCTATAGTCATAGGACTAAAAGTGCACTTTTCTCTATTTATTATATTGTTCTTACTCTTACTTGTGATGCTAGAAAACAATCAATATTAATGGAAAGCTTACTGATTATTAGTCTAAACCATTTCTCTGCAGCCTAATGGGTCATTTATGCCTTGAAGTTCTAATATGCTGTAACTCAACTTAAATTTAACAAATGCAAATGCCAGTTTAAAATAAACCTAAGAGTTCCTTATTTGCAAGTTTGGAGGCTTTGATTCGTGATTATGGAATAATCTCCCTTTTTTTTTTATAATTTCTTTCACTTTCTATTTTTGCATTGCCATCGTTGTGTTCTTCAATTACATCTTAGTTAAGGTTTAGAGGCATTTGAGTGCTTTTGTGCGTACAAGAAATAGGAAAAGATTCAATTCAATTCAAGATGCTTTTGAGTGCTTTTTATGTATTTTCTAAGCAGCGCAGGGTTGATTATTGAAGATGTAAGTGCAATATATATAATGCACATTAGTGTTGGCGTGATTATTTAAACAAAACCTTAGTTTATTATTTTTTATAGGTTGTTGTTAGTGGTTGACGTCTTCAAGGCCTATGAAGCTCCAAACAGAAAGCTGCTTTGTTTAAGGGTGGATTTAATTATGTGGACCATATTATTTCAAGGGAGAGTTTCTAGCTTTTGTTTTGGGAAAGAGGTTACGTGAGTTACTATTTAAAGGAAGCATCACAAAGCTATTTTGGCAACTTTCCTATTGAGAATTACGAGACAGTGTGCTAAGAGTTCTTTCACGTTATTCAAGCAACATCCGTGATTTTCAGAGTTCGGTTCTTCGTTCATGACTGGTGCTGATTCAGCAAGATTGAGGCTACACGAATCCAATCACGAAGAGATGTTTTGAAGATTACTTTTGATGAATGTTGATGTTGTAGGTGTTGGACCTTGTATCTGTTTAGCATTTCATCTCCCTGTAATCTTGGCAAACATCTAGTGGATTGGGCTGTCGTGGGTGCCCCGCAGAAGTAGGAGATTTGGCTCCGAACTGCGTAATCAATTGTTGTGTTCTGGTTTTACTTTCTTTATCTTTTTATCCTTTTATGTTTTAATCAAAATAATTAAAAGGTTAAGATAATCTGTTTTAAAACTAATTAGAATCATAAGGCTTCGTACATTCAAGATTCACGATTATCAATTTCAATTGGTATCAGAGCACGGGGACTTAAGTTATTAGTCTAACCGATCTGGCTTCAAAATCGTGCTTCTTGAACTTACGAGTTCATCTTGTGTTTTCGTTTTTGTTGCTTTGTATTTCACCGTGTGCTAAGTGTTTCAGGATGGATAAGCACAGGACTCCTCCAGAACTCACCAGAGATAATTATGCCTACTGGAAAGCCCGCACCCAAATGCATCTTAGAGCTCAAGGTGTTTGGAAGACCGTATTGTCCGGATGGGATCATCCTACCAAAGCCGGTGAACAAGAAGGAGATCCACCAGTAATAAAACCTAAAGTTGAATGGACTATGGCAGAAACCACCACCGCAAGCTATAATGCAAAAGCTCTTGATATAATCTTTTCTTTAATTCACGAAAGCCAATTTAACTTGATTACAAGTTGTGCCACCGCCAAAGAAGCTTGGGAAATTCTAGAAACCACGTATGAAGGCACTACTTCTGTCAAACAATCCAAACTTCAGCTGGTTCAAAGTGACTTCGAAGACTTGCGAATGAATGCAGATGACAATATTGTAAGCTTCAATGAAAGAGTTCACGAGATAGCAAGTCGTGCAGTCACTCTAGGTGAACCATTTTCACAACAGAAGTTAATCAAAAAGGTGTTACGTTCTCTTCCATCGCGGTTCAGAATGAAGGTAACTGCTATACAGGAACACTCCGGGTGGGAAAAACAAACCTTGGCTGAGCTAATGGGTAATCTCAAAACCTATGAAATAGAAATATTGACTGACCATTCTAGAAAACAAAAGAATGTTGCTTTTACAGTTAACGAACAGGTCACTGAAACAGATCCAGACGACATTGAGGATGATGATCCAGTAGTTTTATTAACCAAACATTTCAATAAGATCTTGAAACATGTCAAACAAAAGAAAAGCTTCCGCGGAAACAACTCTCAAAACTTCAAAGGATCAAATACATCAAAATCCAATACCACGTCTAATGGATCAAATTACAAACCATCTGGATCTCGTACAACACAGCCGTCTGCAACACGTACAACTCAATCGAGAGAAAAAACAGGTGGCAAAGGCATTAGGTGCTACGAGTGTGAAGGTTTTGGACATGTTCAGGCTGAATGTCCCACTTACCTACGAAGGAAAAAGTCTATGGCAGCACTAACGTGGAGTGATGATGAAGTCGATCCAGAGGTCGAAGCTGATCCAGAAGAGATAACCGGTAACTTTGTAGCGTTCACAGCCAGAATTGAAGCCAATCCAGAAGTTGAGGATGAAAATATAGCTGATTCAGAAGGCTGTGACTACAACTCTGCAGAAGATCTTGATATTCATCCTTTTTCTTATGAAGTAGAGTATAAAAAATTGTATCCCAAGTGGGAATGTTTGCTTAAAGCTAATCGTTCTTTATGTAGTCAGGTAGGGATATTAGAAAACGTCAACAAAGTGTACAAAAATAAAGTATCTGAAAGAGATCTTCTACTCGAAGCTGCTTCTGCACAAGAAGCTAAGCTGAAACAGGAAGTGCTCGAGCTTACGCAGGAACTGACTACACTCAAGAAACAAATCCAGATGATGGATACTACTTCAACCCTTGATGAAATTCTGGACACAGGCCGGCAATCAACTACAAAGTTTGGTCTCGGCTTCACAGGTGACAAACACAACGGTCAAACAGTTTTTGTCAAAGTTGTTAGACCAAAAAATGTGCCAGAGTCTAGTATAGCAAGGAAAATGGATTCAGCAAGGCATCGTCACAATATGGTTCTAAAGTATAAACGTATTTCTAAACCTTATAACCCTATTTACCATTATTGCAGGATTCGAGGACACACCAGACCAGAGTGTTACTATTTCTACAAAGATCAGAGGGTCGAGAAGTACAAACAGAAATTTATCACTCCGTTCACCAAACAAGTCTGGGTGAGGAAGTCTGACTACATCTGTCATGTATCACTCTTAACCAAATCCTCAGGAAGAGAAGAAAGGTGGTATTTTGACAGCGGTTGTTCTCGTCACATGACTGGAAACATTAACTTTCTAAATGACATCAAAGAGAGCAAAGGTGAAGTAACGTTTGGTGATGGTGTTAAGGGAAAAATCACTGGAGTTGGCACTCTCTAAATGTTGCAGGATTACCTAAGCTTAAAAAAGTTCTACTTGTCAAAGGGTTACATGCAAACCTCATCAGCATAAGTCAACTCTGCGATCAAAACTGGAATGTCAACTTCACAAAAGACAGTTGCAATGTTCTAGACAGTCAAAGACAGTGCACTATGGAAGGTAAGCGCTCCTCTAACAATTGCTATATTCTAACTAGTGATGTTATGTGTTGTAGGTCCAGTATGAGTGAAACTGAACTATGGCATCAAAAGTTAGGGCATCTGAACTATCGCACTTTGGATAAGTTAGTCAGAACACAAGCTGTGATTGGTCTGCCGAATCTAAAATCTGACAAAGAAGGTATTTGCGGTGCATGTCAAGTCGGAAAACAGACAAGAACATCTCATCCGGCTATAAAAGAAATCAACACCCAACATTGCCTGGAACTGATCCACATGGATCTCATGGGACCCACACAAACCGAAAGTATTGGAGGTAAGAGGTACATTCTGGTTTGCGTGGATGATTACTCACGATTCTCTTGGGTAGTTTTTCTCAAGGAAAAATCGGAGACTTTCGAAGCTTTCAAAGCACTAGCTCTAAAACTTTAGAAAACCAAAAATGAACCAATCGTCAGAATTCGGACCGATCATGGACGTGAATTTGACAATAGTTCTTTTGATGACTTCTGCAACAAATACGGCATTACTCATGAATATTCGGCACCAAAGACGCCTCAGCAAAATGGAGTGGTAGAACGAAAGAATAGAACAATTCAAGAGATGGGAAGAGTTATGTTGAATGCAAAATCCATACCGAGAAAATTCTGGGCTGAAGCAGTTCACACCTCGTGCCACACGATAAATAGGGTGTATCTCCGTCCTGGCACAAACAGAACTCCATACGAAATTTGGAAAGGTAAGAAACCGAATCTCAAATATTTTCACATATTTGGTTCACGGTGTTTTATTTTGAAGGACAGGACTCTCACGGCTAAGTTTGAACCAAAAAGCGACGAGGGTATATTCCTAGGTTACTCATACAATAGTCGTGCTTATCGAGTATATAACAAAGTCACAAAAACGGTTATGGAATCAGCAAATGTCGTGGTAGATGATCAACCAAAAGACGTCTTTGAAATACCTCGATCTCAACTGGACTACTTTACAACTAATCCAGAATCGTCTGAACGCACTTCAGCAGAACACTCAGCTTCTACAAGTAATCCAGAATCCACACCAAGCACTTCTGATTCCTTACCAAGTGGACCGGAATCTCCAGTAGCAGCATCGGAACCATCTACACCAAATTCCAGTACAATTCAGATATATAATTCATGAACAACACCTGAATCTGCTATAGATGCTCCTACCCGCATACAAAGGAATCATCGTATACAAAACATCATCGGAGATCTAACCTCTGCATAAGAACTCGAGGAAGAAAAAGAGATTATGTTGAACTAGCTGGGTACGCATGCTACACGTCGAAAATCGAACCAAAGAATGTAAAAGAAGCTCTCACGGACGAACACTGGATTAAAGCCATGCAAGAAGAACTTGGACAATTTGAAAGAAATAAGGTATGGAATCTTGTCCCTAAACCTAATGGTGTCAATGTTGTAGGTACAAAATGGATATTTCGAAACAAGACAGATTCAGCTGGCAACATTGCTCGCAATAAGGCTAGACCGGTAGCCCAAGGTTACTCTCAAATAGAAGGAATCGACTACGACGAAACTTTTGCTCCAGTTGCTCGTCTTGAATCCATCAGACTCCTGCTTTCAATTGCATGTGCTCTACGTATAAAACTACTCCAAATGGACGTTAAAACAGCCTTTTTGAATGGATACCTTAATGAAGACATATACGTAGCTCAACCGAAAGGATTTGAAGACCCACAATATCCAGATCATGTGTACAAGCTGGAAAATGCTCTCTATGGTTTAAAGCATGCTCCACGAGCCTGGTACGAACGTCTTACCCAATATCTACTACAGCATGGATATGAGCGAGGGGGAGTCGACAAAACTCACTTCATCAAGAGGTCAGGTAAGCACGTCACTATAGCACATGTTTATGTTGATGACATTCTGTTTGGTTCAACTCAGACAGGTGCCACAGATGAATTAATCAAAGTCATGCAACAAGAGTTTGAAATGAGCATGATTGGCGAACTTACATACTTTCTGGGACTTCAGGTGAAACAAACAGGTGAAGGTATCTTTATTTCCCAAGAAAAATATGCAAAGAATCTACTAACAAAGTTTGGTTTAGAATCTGCTAAAGATGTCAGGACTCCTATCTCAACTACGACAAAATTATCTAAAGATGAAACAGGTATCTCAATTGACCCAACCCTCTACAGAAGTATGATCGGCAGCCTTCTATATCTAACTGCAAGTAGACCAGACATCATGCAAAGTGTTGGGATGTGTGCCAGATTTCAAGCAGATCCGAAAGAATCACACCTCAAAGCTGTGAAACAGATTATCAAATATGTCAAAGGTACAATTAACTATGGAATATGGTACTCTAACGATACAAATCTAAGTCTTGCAGGTTACAGCGACGCTGACTGGGCTGGAAATGCTGATGATAGAAAAAGTACTTCTGGTGGCTGTTTCTTTATTGGAAAAAATCTGGTCGCCTGGCTTAGCAAAAAGCAGAATTCAATATCTCTGAGCACTGCAGAAGCTGAATACATAGCAGCCGGAAGCTGCTGTACTCAATTATTATGGATGCGACAAATGCTCACAGGCTATGGTCTTAATCAGGATATGATGACTTTATTTTGCGACAACACGAGTGCTATAAATATCTCCAAAAATCCTGTTCAGCATTCACGGACGAAACATATCGATATTCGTCACCATTTTATACGTGAACTTGTAGAAGACAAGGAAATTGAACTGAACTACGTTTCGACCGACAAGAATTTAGCAGATTTATTCACAAAGCTCTTGGATAAATCCCGATTCGAAATTCTACGGGCTGCTTTGGGCGTGTGCAGAATGCCAGCTTAATTCACTGGTTGCACAAGAATAAAACAGGTTCATGGTCAATTTTTTAATTGTGTGTTTTTACTAATTTATTTATTAATATGTCAGGTTATATGTTCGAAAATAATGGAACTTTTGTTCGAAAATAATAGAACCTTCTTTGGAAGCCTTGTGTTGTTCGGTTAGAAGCTTTTGGAGTACAAGACCAAGTCTTTTTCCTATCCCAAATAAAACTCTCACACATCCCTATATTATATAAGTCAATCCCATCATAAATCAACTACCCACTCCACGCACGGCTTTTGATAGACCCATCCTATCCCTCACATTAATTCCAAAGCTCTCTCTCTCTCTCTTTTGATCTTCCACAATCTATCTCTCTCAACCGTCGTTTCCTCCATAGCCGAAAAAGCTCCAAGCTTTGCAAAAATGGAATCAAAACCAACACCCTCTATCCTTACCTCTAATCCCTTCGAAATCTTCACTACATCTTACGCACGGTATCATCTTTTCGCCAGATCATCGATGCTAACTCTCCTCTTTCCCATGAATCCAAAAATCGGGTTCTTGCTACCCTCAAATTCCATCAGGAGTTAATGGATAACTTATCGGCAAAAGAATCCCGGCAGCTTCTCGCTCTATCTCGCAATGTCGTGGCCGAGCCGTGGCCATTACCCGGACCGAAAGCTAGTGGAGAAGATTTGGACGGGGAAGCTCTCCGGGCGTCGCTCAAAATTCTGGAAGAAAGCTCTCAACCTATGGTAACCTCTACTCCTATTCTCCTAGAGGGTACAACCTTCGTACCCGTTTCTCAGTTGCCTTTTTTTTGGTTGATATTCCCCGTTCCCGTAGCTCTTTTTTTCCTCTTGTTGGTGCTTTAAATGCTTCTCTTATGAGTGCTTCTATGTGTTATTCTGATTCCATATGCGTTAAACCCTTGCCTGTGGAGTGCTCTGTTTCTTTACCTGCATCATCCTTTGTTTGCATCTCTGAAACTGCTCAAGTGTGTGTATCCGTGTCTTTACCCGTGTCGGTCTCATATGTGCCGTCCTTGTTCGTGTCTCAATCTGTTCCTGATCTTTCTGTCTCTAAGTTTAGTGAGTTTCATATTCGGGATGTCGACCAGTTTGTGGGTCAACAAGGTACATTTGTTTCGGGGTCTGGGCTATCAATTCCTGTGTCAGTTTCTGCTCCCAGTGTCTCCGTGTGCGGTGTTTCTTTTTCAGGTACCGAATTTGTCTCTGTCTCGGCTGCTCATGCCTCCAAAGGAAAAAATCATGTTATTTCCACAAGCAAAAGGAAGATTGATGACTCTGACGAAGTGGTTTTTGTGTCCGAAACCCGAGCCAAGAAAAAATATGCTCCTTCGGTTTCTGTCAGGATGACACGGTCAAAAACTGGCTCGGTGGTCCCTAAGTCTGAACCGCCGAAACCTACTCCAAAATTGGCTCAGCTGCTTCCAAAAAATCAAAGACTAAGACTTTTCAACCCGTGTTGCTCAATTCGGGTTTATTCGATGATTGGCAGATCAATTGGGATCGATCGCTTCTGTTTGAGAGAAATATTATTGAGGAGGATATTATTACACACTGCAATGTCTTGTCTTTGCTTCGGGATCAAAAATTGTTGCACACTGTCCAGAACGTCGGCCCGTACTCGCCTTGGCTAATCCCCGAGTTCTACACAAATCTTCAAGAAGATGTTGATGACCCTAGTTCTGCACACTTTCATGAGATATTCATTCGACATAAGTGGTACTCTATCAGCCCGGCCTCAATCAACAAGTACCTCAACCGTTCCTCAACTGATTTTGCAGTCACTATGAGTTCCAATTCTCTTGCTGGTATTCTCACCCATAATCAGGTAGTTGAGTGGCCTTCAACCGGACTCCGGTCACAGAACTAAACGGTTGTGTACTCTGTTTTATTGCGGATAGCTGCTACAAACTGGTTGCCTTCTGTTAATGCAAATCTTGTATATGAAAAGATGGGTGTTTTGCTCTATAAAGTTCGAAACAAGCTGGATGTTGATCTTGGATCCATCATTTTTTCCCATATCATGGCATTTACAAAGAAGAAGAAAGAGACCAAGATTTATCTCCCGTATCCTAGTCTTATATATGGACTTTTGTCTTCTCAAGGCTTCAAACCGTATGATTATGAACCGGTTTTAGACAATGACCATGTTTATCGGGTTGATCCACGGCTAGCTCAAGGAAATCATTATGATGATCGTGTCTCTCTCACAGCGTCTGCCTCGGCTCCAGGCTCTTCAACTGCACGCTCTATTCCCTTGCCTCCTCCAGTAGTGGTTATGCATCGTCAAATGGCAAGCTCCATTGAAGCTTCATTAGCTCTACTTCGGACATCCATTGCTGCCCAACAAGATGTTGCGGCTAGTTTAGAGCGTACTCTCCTTGATCACTACCGGGAAATTGCAAGATTGGAGACTCGGCATGCTGCGATCCTTGCTACTCAAGCTCATACTGCCGTCTCTACTGGTTCTGATACTGACTCTGCGTTGGATGGTGATGACTCTGGTTCGGATTCCCCGTCATCCCACTAGATGTGTTTGCCCTTTGCCAAATTATTTGCCAAAATAGGGGGAGATGTATGCCAAACATAGGGGGAGTTATGGGGAGTTATGGGGAGTTATGGTTGGTTTGAGGGGGAGATTTGGTATGTTTTTTTGCTGGTTGGTTAATAACTACTACTACTGAACTGATGCTATGTTTTGTTGGTTATTTTTGATGGTTGGTTGATGACTACTACTGCTTTTTGGAAATGGCTTTTGGAATGCTTTTATTGGTAATATTTTTCGCTTGCGGTTGCTTAGTATTTTATTCATACTCTGTCTTGATTGTCATCACAGAATGGTTTTGGTTAATATATGTGTTTTTTTCTGAATGATGGCTTATTTGGCTCTGCATACAAGTGTGAGTGGATATATCTCTTTTTGGGTATCTGCCTGGTTATATTGAAAAGAGGTTATGGGTTTTAAGGATCGTTCATGTGATAAAGTGGGCTTTGGAACGTCTTGCTTATGTTTAGGATCTTTTTGTAAACAAATATACCTGTGGCTTTTGATAATAAAATGTGTGTTATGTTTGTTTGGCCTAAGGTATTTTTTGTATGATAGGTTTTGTCAAATAATCGCCAAAGGGGGAGTTTGTAAGTGCAATATATATAATGCACATTAGTGTTGGCGTGATTATTTAAACAAAACCTTAGTTTATTATTTTTTATAGGTTGTTGTTTAAGGGTGGATTTAATTATGTGGACCATATTATTTCAAGGGAGAGTTTCTAGCTTTTGTTTTGGGAAAGAGGTTACGTGAGTTACTATTTAAAGGAAGCATCATAAAGCTATTTTGGCAACTTTCCTATTGAGAATTACGAGACAGTGTGCTAAGAGTTCTTTCACGTTATTCAAGCAACATCCGTGATTTTCAGAGTTCGGTTCTTCGTTCATGTACTGGTGCTGATTCAGCAAGATTGAGGCTGCACGAATCCAATCACGAAGAGATGTTTTGAAGATTACTTTTGATGAATGTTGATGTTGTAGGTGTTGGACCTTGTATCTGTTTAGCATTTCATCTCCCTGTAATCTTGGCAAACATCTAGTGGATTGGGCTGTCGTGGGTGCCCCGCAGAAGTAGGAGATTTGGCTCCGAACTGCGTAATCATTTGTTGTGTCCTGGTTTTACTTTCTTTATCTTTTTATCCTTTTATGTTTTAATCAAAATAATTAAAAGGTTAAGATAATCTGTTTTAAAACTAAGTAGAATCATAAGGCTTCGTACATTCAAGATTCACGATTATCAATTTCAGAAGAAAAAATAGATTACAATGATCTTTTAAATTCAATTCAAGATGAAGCTGCAACTCTGAAAAACGCTGTTGATTAGTGGAAATAAAACTATAAAAGTGATAGAATCAACAAATGGTACTCTTGGCCTTTTAGGTTTCTAAGTTTATTTTCGATACATTGTGGCACTAATTTATATGGTTGTCTTTTACATTTTTCGGAAAATTATACCTTTCGCACGCAAATTATACTGTGGACAATGGTAATGGCTTATACTGCAGTTGTGTTGAAATGGAACTACAATTGCGCGGAACAGAAGTCATTTCATCCGTCAATACAACTGCAGTATCAGTTCAACACAACTGCAATTCCAGACGGATGAAACGGCCTTTGTTTCGCACAACTGCAGTTTCCTTTCAACACAACCACACTATCAGTTTAACACAACTGAAGTATCAGCTATGATCATGGTCCACGGTATAACGACTGCCTTTCACACCCTATGTTCAGTTTCAGAGCAGAAAAGCACTCAAACAGATCGCGGAGATCCTAATGACTAAAACGGGATTGTGTTGGTATTTTTGCTGCCTTCAAACTCAACGATCCTTCTTAATTGAGATCACATTATTGTTGCAAATACCCACATTTACTGGTGATACATGTGTCTAATTAACATGTTATAGTTTAAAGTTGCTACACATTTGCTCTATGAGACCAAAACTTAATTGCCCAGTTTTTTTTTTTTTTTTTTTTTTTTGTATGCATACATACAAACACACATTTCTTTCTTAAATTTCCTGTTAATTTCCTTACCAGGAT
>CP025646.1:21633398-21712847 GCA_003576665.1 Ipomoea trifida
TTTTTTTTTTTTTTTTTTGTATGCATACATACAAACACACATTTCTTCTTAAATTCCTGTTAATTTCCTTACCAGGGATCCCGAATGGATAGATGTCAAGCTGGCACAAGCGAATATTTGCTACGTCGTTGCTTAGCTGAATTCAAGTCTAGAGTGTCAAACCAATTTGGCTGCTCGTCTTCTGTAATAGTAGCCAGTGATAAATTTGGATAAATCCGGAACTAGGAATTCATAAATAAATTATTCTCAAAAAAAAAAAAAGGAATTCATAAATAAATAAATAAATAAATACTAATTTAAAAAAAAAACACACACAACACACACAAAAACATTCAAGCAATAATTTAAAATTCCCCTAATTGATCAGCTGCAAGGTTGATGATCCAATAAATCCAAAATTTTCATAAACATCTCCAATGGTAATCTTTCCATATTATCTTAAAAGGAAAGACAAAGTTAAGTTTGTAATTGAGATATTCTCGAATTTTAATTTTCAATGGATGGATTCTTACCTAAAAAGTGGCCTAGGTAACACTAGTATTGGTTCACAAAATAGGCTCAAAATAAAACAGAGAAATGAAAATAAACTTATTTTCTGACAATAACAATAACAATAACAATAACAATAACAATAATATTTATTTAGTAAAATTATTATATTTATCCCATTATAATTTTATATTCATAAGGCATTTCCAACGGTAATTAAAAAAAACAAAACAAAAAACAAAAAAGAAAACAAAAAAGAGAGAAGAAAGATTGGAGAGAAATAAATAAGCAGGTTAAGTTTCTTTGAAAAGTCTATTTTCTTTGTGAAACCTAACATGAGCATGTGACCGACACCTGCCAATCACGTGACGCATATCGACTACAAGCCACAATTTACGTGCTGAAGGTTGGGATAGCTATCTACCACCCTCTGTTTTATTTATTTATTTTTAATTTAAACAGCAGCCTCTAAGGCAGCTGTTTGTTTGACTTCGAGGTCAAAAAATATGTATTATATTTTTAAATTTTTTTACTTTTATTTTTAAATTAACATTTTAATTTATTTTTAAAAAATTTAATTGTATCAATTGTTGTTATATTTGTTGTTTAAATTTATTTTTATTTAAAATTGAAATTATAATTTTAAAGTTGAAATTATAAATTATTGAAAAGTGAATAAGATAATAGATAATGTGTAGGAGTGTGAAAGAGCACAATTATAATAAAATTATAATTATAAAAAGTAGCTAGAATAGAAAATAGAAATTAGAGTTCTAGAAACTTGCAATTTTATAAGTTTAAAGTTTTTTTAAACAGAATTTAGAGAAAAAAAAAATTAAAGATTGGCCTATATAGAGTTACTAGTATTTTATAAGGCCACATGCAAAAATATATGTCAATATTAAATTAATATTCAATGTTAAAATATTAATTATATTAAAATATTTTTTTAAATAATAGTTTATACCCTTTTTTAAATGCATAGTTGTAAAATTCATATTATATTAAAAATAAAGTTAATAATTTTGAGTAATAATTATGGTATGATTAATATTATTAAAGTAAGAATTTTAGATATGATAAATTATTATAAATATAATTATAGTAACATTTAATTAAAATCTAAATAAAACCAAATTTATTTCTTATATTACTCAACATATAATGTCTACATACATTATTATCATTGAAGAATATAAGAAGTGATATTGTATATGCATGTGCATGATAACAATAATGGAAAAAGATAACAGAAGTTATAACCATAAGAATATTTTTGTTTAAAAAAATTGTGTAGTACAACTCTTATAGCATAATGCATAAGAAAAAGTTATTAGAAAAAATGGATATAAATTTTAGGGATATAACTTGATTGAGAGTTATTATGTTTTTAGATAATTAAGTACATATTGCGTTGCCAATGACATTGTGGTCAAGTGGCATGTAGTGCAATGGTTATTACGTGGACCATGGTCTACACAGCTATGTGGACCACAGTCCAAACAATGTCGTTTTCCTAGTTTCATTTTTTTCACGTGTCCAACTGCAACAATAACTTTAAATGTACATTATTTTAAAGCATAATGTACATTATTTTAAAACATAATATTCACTAATCACTATGATAATTTGGATCGTAGTCCACACGGCTGTATGGACCACGATCAACACAATAATTTGTCCATGTAATGATTATTTCAAGTAAGAAGTCATGAGATCGAGCCTCATTGGAAGCGGAAAAAAAAGTTCATATTGCTCTCTTGGACCGATCTATGATATAACTACTAACTAGTGAGTAGTGACGGTTACCTATGCCGCTCTTTGGTTATGTTATTAATTTATTAAGGAAGATCCCGTCCATTAAAAATGAAAGGTGGAGACGATCTAGCAGCTGCTCAATTACAGACTGAGCTCTCTCTCTCTCCTTTCTAGATAAGATGGAAAGACTTCCATCGGAGCTGTGTCTGAAAATTTTGCGTTTACTGGATCATCACAATCTCGCAGCTGCTCAATTAGGTGAATTTTAAATTATTGCTTGAATGTAGGGGTTTTATTTTTAATTGTTTAGTTTTATGAATTCCCAGTTCCAGATTTATCCAAATTTCTTGATTTTGGGATCAATCGCATTCGGGAAATCAATCGAATTGTTGCTGACTTTAGCTTTTCCTAAGATGGGGTCTCTAACTCTCTATTAATTCAGGAACAGACAAATTAAGTGGGATTTGTCGATAATCTACTAAATCGATTGCAGAATCAGAAAAGAGCTAACAAAAGTGCGGTTTTGATTGGGTGAAGTTTGCAGGAGATGGAAAGCGTTAGGATCAGAAGAGAGTTTATGGTGCGATCTGTTCAAAGAGAGGTGGGGTTTAGATCATGCGGCATTCTACGCCCCAACTGGTTCCAGATCATGGAAGGACACATACGCAGTGCAGGATCGGTGCGATCGAGTTGGATTGTAAGTCCTTAATTCGATGATTCTATGAAGCTAATTCCTTTTGTTTTTTGCATAATTATTGAGATTGGTTGGTGGGTATGGTAGTTAAATACTTAAATTAGGGCGTGTTGTGTTGATTGGATGCAATCAGGGGATTGAAGATTATAAGGGAAGGAGATGATTATTACCTTATCCATGGAGGAGAGATTCAACGACATTTGGGCAAGAAGAGGGATGAAAGCAGCAGCAACACAGCTAAAAGTGTGGAGGAAGAAGAAAAGCCTGCAGGTTTGGGCATGCTGGATAAGATCCTTTTCTTCATTGGGGACCTTGAATCCGCCACCATGCAAGCAAAACGAAATCACCTCATGTAAATTGTAAATTCACACTCGATCTGGTTATTATTGGAACTCTATATCTATCAGCTAGCTTTAGAATTCCTTTTCGTTTCAGTGTATTATTGTAAATTTACTTTTACGAGTCCTGACTTAGCTAGGACTAATTCATCTATCTCTATAAATAATATTTTCTGGTACTTTATAAACACGATTGATTAATAATGAAATTCTTCGCAATTATTACCATCACCATTAAATATTAGTAGACCAAATAATCCATGGCTACCACCAATACTATAGCCATGTCGTCACCACCTATCGGGGATGCTGATCCTGATGTCCCCTCGCTGCCGACGCCACTGACACCGCCATCTCCTTCTCTTGCACCATCTCAGATATTACCTCTCTACACGATCCCACTAAATACCCTACAAACGACCCATCACTTTATATTTCTCTAACTTATTTACTTCCTCAAATTATTTGTTCTGGAAAATTCAACTTGTTCCCTTTTTCCGTGGTCAAAATTTCAGTGGATACATTGATGGTTTTTTTCGTGTCGACTCCTTACATCAAGGCTCGAGATGGTTGTTCCGTTGTAGCCAATCATGCAACCCAAGCTTGGAGTCGAAGTCAAGTAGGTCTGGATATATATGTAGTTTTTAGAAAAGTCCCCATCTTTAGCAATAAATATGTTTTATATAGACAAGCCGGGAGACATATGCCAAAGATCCGACATGTGCCCCACGTGGTGGGTATAGGTTGGCCGGGCAAAGAGGCATTGCCAAGTGTTTAATCTAAAGGAGAAAAGATATACGAGATGTGATTAAACAATGTGTCCATCCCCCCACCCCCACCCCACCCCCTAATGGCAGAATTGACACCCAAGTATCCTCTAGTTTTTCCTTCTAATCACGAACATCGCTGACCTACAGCTTAAGCTCAACGAACCCATCATATAGTACTTTGTCACATGACTCGTGGCTCTACATGTAACAAACCTTTGATCGCAAGTGTAGAAGATTCTGAGCCTACGACCTACTACTCTCAAGCCGTGTAGAGCCCTGAATGGCGAACAACGATGAACCAAGAGCTTAATGTCCTATTGCACAACAACACTTGGAAGCTGATTCCACCTAAACATGATATGAATGTGATAAGATGCAAGACTCAAGAGGAAGGCAAATGGATGAATTGATTGTTATAAGGTTCGACTTGTTGCCAAATGATTCAATTAGATTGAAGGAGAAGATTACTTTGATATTTTAAGTCTAATTGTCAAACCAACTATAGTAAGACTACTTCTATCTCTTGCCATAACTAAAAATTGGTCAGTTTGTTAACTTGAAACTCAGAATGCATTTTTAAATGGATGCCTGACTGAGAATGTTTTTATGAAGTAAGGGTATATAGAGTTTCATAATCATATTTTATATCAAATTTAAAATAATTTAATGTTAATCAGTCAAATAAATTAAACAATATAACTAATTTTACTTGTAATCAGCAAGTTGTACTCAATCACCATATATAAGCTAAGAGCTCATGGCCAAACACCCTGTAGTTTGACTTCATTTGATATGTATTGCGAATACATCAAACATAGAAGAACATTGAAACTTTCCTCAAAAAGAAGAACATTTAAATCAGTTAAACTAATCAAACTCTGATAAAATACAAGTACTATGCTAAAAATATGTTTATTTATTCAATACATAGTGGTTGCGTCCACAGTAAACACGAATCCTAATTCCATATATACTAGCTAGTACAGTGGAAGAACACTAGATCGAGCTTGACTAAAATCAAGAGGCCCAGATTATTCAATTTCATACAAAACACAAATAGACACAGACGCATATATGTATATGTTCCATCACTGTGGAACTGAGCCTGCTAACTTACTTTATAATGAGATATATATATTTATAAAGCCGGAAATACTCGCAACCACCTTGGATACACCAGATCTGCAGATCGGAGATGATCTAAGTCACCTGCATAGGATCTAGTGGGGATGATGATGCGGAGGATGGGGATGGGCCGGAGGAGGAGGAGCGTGGTGGACTGCTGGCGGAGGTGGATTATGGTGCACGTGAGCTGCCGGCGGAGGCGGATGGTGCTCCTTCACTACTGGCGGCGGAGGTGGATGATGCTCCTTTACTACTGGCGGCGGCGGTGGAGGTGAGTGCTTATGCGGGTGGTGTGCCATTTTTCTCAGGACCAAAACAAAGGTTAGATTTTGGAGTAATTATTAGGGTTGCAATGGATTTGTTGCCACCGTATGTCGGTAACTCGGTATGCTATGGATGGGCAATAATGGCAGAATTGACAGAAATTGACAAGTTTTAAATATTGTGGAAAAAAAAAATCAAACTTCTTAAATTTGGACAATCATAAAAAATTGGTGAGTATTCTATGAGGTTGTTTTACTTATTCTTATTTGTGATATTCGTGAACGGATAAAATAAAAATATAATACTAATCATGAATAAATTATTTGTTATTTATAAGTGACAGGGTGACAGAGTAATCAGGCTAGCACCACCCGACCCGGAAACACTAGCAGGACCCAGAGGCAAGGCAACAGACGTTCAACCAACCGTTCAACACCTCACTCCTCAGCATCAATGCGCAACGGTCCAACTTCTCAGCATTGATGACCAACGTTCAGCTCCTCAGACGTTCAGCTCCTCAGCATTGACCCTCAGCATTGATGACCAACGTTCAGCTCCTCAGCATTGACAGCATTGATGACCAACGTTCAGCAGCCTTAATGCTCCATTACTGAGCTGAACAAAATAAAAGGCTCACAAAAACACTTGTAGAGGGACGACACTTCTTACGAGACAAAAACACTCTGAACTCAATTGTACACTGAGCACTGCACTCAAACATTATACTCAACATTGTATTCAGATACTCAATTACATTCAAATAATACTCAATAATATCCGGTAACACATTATTACCGTCAATAATGAAAAATGTAATATTAAGGGGCCGTTTGGTTCGGGTCATATGAGATTACCTAGGTAATCTGAGTTTGGTAATGTTATATTACCTTGTTTATTTCAAGTTATGAGATTACTTGATAATGTTATATTACCTGAAAGCTGATGTGGCGGTAATGTTTCAAGGTAATGTGATTACCCCTGTTTTTTTAGGTAATCTAAGATTACCTTGGATTATTCCAACTTTGCCCTTGTTAACTAATCCTTATATATAATAATAATAATAATAATAATAATAATAATAATAATAATAATATTAATATTACTAACACAATAACATATATAAAAGGGATAAAGTACAAATAAGCCATCAAACTATTTAAAAAGTAGCAATTAAACCACCCAACTCAAATAAGCTCCAAATAAGTCTATGAAACTTGAAAAATGTTGCAATTAGCTTTTTTAATGGGTAATTTGTCGGTTTATGTTGACTAGGAGCGCCACGTGTATTTTAAAAAAAATATATATTCTTTTTCTTTTCATTTTTTTTCTTGAAAATAAATATATGTTTATATAATCAAATATACATGTGTGTATATTTATATATTTATTTTTTTAATATTAAGCATCAATACATTCATACATATAAATAAATAAAAATACACACAATAAAGGCACACAATCTGATTTCATTTCAGTGACAACATACTTACCGCAACCTTATTGCCTTGGTGGTTCGTTGAGGATGAAGCTGTGCAGTATTAACTGCCCAGACATGGTGGACAATATCCAGCAACAAAACAACTGATGTTCAATACTTGTACTTTCTGTGCAATTCGAAGTTCCAAAGCTCTAAGATGATGTTGTCTAGTTCTCTAAATTTGTGTGTAAATAGCTGTGAAGTATATGTATTTATAGAGGTAAAAGCAGGTTTGTAAAATATATATAAAAAAATATACATAAACAGTACTTTCAATGTATCCCATCAGCAGTGCAGTATACCAACACGCAATGTCAGAAAATAAGTCCACCAACCCTAAAATAGGCCATAACCTATTAACCTAAACTTTCAGCTCAAATCAGAAAATAAAAAATAAAAATGCACAGCCAAAACATCACCATATTTGATGGGCGGGATTTTGGAGCCAAATACTGTAGCCACTTCATTTTGCTTTAATATATATAGAGATAAGTGTAAGTTGTTGTTACAAACGTTACAATAATAATGTCCACAATTATAATATTTATAAAACTCCCCCGTAGACATTATTGGACCACAATCATGCCTCGTTAAAAACCTCAGTGTTGCAAAAATCGCGCTTAGGCGCTAGGCGGCGCCCGGCCGCATCGAGGAAGGCTGAAATCGGCCTCCTCCGCGGTCGGGCGCCTAGCGCGCCTAGGCGGCCGGCTGGTTTTTTTTTTTTTATTAAAAAATTATAAATCTGAAACATTTAAACTATTAATGTTATAATGTATTAACTAATACTCTAATAGTCTAATAATAAGTAATAACTTAATAAAATAATAAGTAATAACTAAATTAAACTAATAAGTAATGCACTAATAAATAATAAATAATAACTAATAACTTAATAAGTATTAAATATTTAACTATTAAAAGTGTAAAGACTTACAATATTAAACACTTACAATTATTAACACTAAATTTTTTTTTTAAATTAAAAAAAAAAAAAAAAAAAAAAAAAAAAACCTAGGCGCCTAGAGGGCGCGTAGCGATTTTTGCAACCTTGAAAAGTCTCACTAGAAAAAATACGAAAAAATTTAGTTGAGAAAAAGAGTACACGATAACCACCCCACAAAAAAAAAATCCTTATCATCTTCACCCCACAACCAAAAAAATAAACCCTAGCTGCAAGACGCGAGAGAGTGAGAAGGTAGCAAATATTCCTGGTTTATTTGCAAGGGTTGTAATTGGTATGAAAAATCATGCCCAAATAAAATTTGTGGATAAGCCAAAGACATTGTGGTCTAGTGGCACCCAGTGTTCCAGTTTACACTCTCATATGGATGATGCGAGTGAGTTCGAGCCTTAATGGAGGCAACTGTTGACTGAAAAAATAGCTATGAACAGATATTACGGGAGGCAATTGTTCATTGAAAAAATAGCTATGAACAGATATTACACTGTAATAGAGTTGGTAATACTCAAAAAAAAAATTGTGGATAGATATATCAAAAAAAATTGGCTCATTGAAATAAAGAAGGTCCATCAAAATAGGCATAATTTTTATTTTATTTTAAATGAACCAGGCCTGGCCGAATTGTGTCAAACCCGACCCAAACCATTAACCCATCATATATATAGATAACATATACACCATTTGCAAAACCTAGCAGCCAGACAAAAAAAAAAAAAAAAAAAAAAAAAAAAAAAAGAGAAAGAGAGAAGCGTACTTGGAAAAAAAATGTGTTGATACTAGAAAAAAAAATTGAACGGAAAAGATTCAAAATGGAAAAAAAATTTGTTTTACTGGATTATTATTATTTTTTTTTTTGTTGAGAATGGTATAAAATTTTGATCCAAAAAAAATAATGATAGATGATTCGGGAAAAATAAATTTATACAATCAAGATATTCAGTTTTTGAAAAAAAAAAAAATTGCTTTGTAAAGTATTTTAGTCCATACTGTTGTGTATTTTTGTTTTAAAGCTCTGACATATTATTGGAATTGACATAGTATATGCAAAATTTGAAAAAAAAAATTCAGAATATACAAAATACAGAAAAAACATGTATGGGATGGCATAAACGAAACAGGGAATATGCATATAATCACAAACAAATATATATTACATGTACACGTTAAAACATATATATGCATATTAAAAAATACCGTTTACCGGGGTAGTAGCGTGCTGATAATGTGTTCTAAAGTTTGATACCCATTAGCCCGTTAGCTCTTAACTGATGAAAGAGAAAAAAATAATAGACAAAGATAAGGAGATAATCAACATTTCATTCAATTCCTCAACCATCCTTTCTACAATAAGAGTATATATATATATATATATATATATATATATATATATATATATATATATATATAAAAGATATTAAAGGATGTCATAATGGTAATAATTACAAGCTGTTATTACAAAAGTTACAATAATAATGTCCATAATTATAATATTTATAACACATTTCATGTTTTTCCTTAAAATCTATTTTTGAAATTAAAAAAACAAGTATCAAACAACATAGTGTATGTATTTGATTTATTTTCTTATGACATGCGTTTGACGCATTTTAAAAAATTAAATTATCAAATGCATATCCCGTATGTGTTTCAATATTTTTTTTAAAATTCTCCAAAGCATATATGCGTTCAAGCCATTTTTTAAAAATGGGATCAAATGCATATCATATATATGTTTGATCCTAATATGCATCACACACTTGTGTTTATTATTTGAAAGTACTAGAATAAAAGTACATATGGAAAATGCATTTTTTTTTTCAAGCTCCTGGTTAAATGTTATCCAGACGGACTAAAAACACAAGAAATAACTTTTTTTTCAAGCTCCTAGATTAAATATTATCAAGACGTATAAAGAGGCTCAGGATCTGACCCAAACTAATGCTCTCCATATGGCACGACCTTTAAATCAAGCATAAACTAACCAAGCATTTTTCTTAATGTGGACTTTATGCTTTTGTATTATTTAATTACATATATGAAAATAATTTTAAAAAAAATTACTTCGTTCCATCCTGCGACTTTAGATGACTTTAGACACTTTTTTTTTTTTAATTTACAAAAATCTATTGTCACATTTTTTGGTCAATTTCTACAAGTGGTATATGGTGAAATATTTATAATCAATGCTAGCACGGGTGATGAAGTAGATTTTGTGTTAGTGTGGATGAATGTGTAAGACAGTATCCTTACACAGGATATCGTTCTCAACGGATAGGCGATAGTAATTCAAGCTCTAAGGTTTCAAGCATAAGTTCGCATTGTTGTAATGGAAATCTAGTCAAGCACACGTGTTTGGTTGAGTACAAGAGCATCACAATCAACAAAGTAACAAATGAATGACCACAATGGGTATTAAAACGGAGGTAGATAGGGGTGCTACATAGGCCTAGATGGAATCACCAACTCGAGAGCAATGGATAGAATCAATTGACTATAAGATAATTAAGTGTCTTATAACTACAAGAAAGTCTAGGACACTCCACACTTATTGTACAATCAAGGGCACTCTCATGCCTCAAGAAAGTATATAAGACGTTTCATCAAGCACTTGATATCCTTAACTCCACATACTCCCCTTTTCTCAAAGGTAGAATGTGGTTGAGTGGCCCCTTGAGATTAGAGTAGGTTGTCAACTCCTAATCCATTCCCAATCATGCCAAACAACAATTTAACAAGTCAAGATTCAATCCTTCACCCTACCAAGTCAAAGTCAATTCATCAAACACCTACTAGGCACACCTACCCTCCTCCAAGGAGGTGTACTCACACATAATGTAAAATCGAACAGCAACAATTATTAAAGCACAAGTCATTATAGAATCAAGAATTGTATTCAAATCAACAATCAATTACAGTTGGTAAACAAACTGTTAATACAACTGTAACATCATAAGTTAAAGGTGTGTCATGTTAAAAAGTTTTGGGATATAATTTTTTTAATTAAGAGTTAAAATTAATTTTTTTTGGAAAATTTTTGACTCTTACTTAAAAAAAAAAATAAAAAAAATTCAAACTTTATTGACACACTTCTTCATAGAGTAAATGTGTATTCTATTGAAATGCAAAAGAGAAGAATTGTGCAATGTGATCTTCAGAGAATGACTTGAGCCTGTGTATGAAAAATTGTGTCAACATAAAACTTGCATATGTACCGTGTTTGTCAAATTTATCTTGTAATATTTTTTTATTTGAATGAAAGTAATTCAAATTACAACTATTAAAACAATAAATGCAATGGCATAGGTCTAAAGTGCCATTATATTACATTGACCATGATCGACACTACTATGCAGACTATAAATAAATGGTATATTTTTTTATTATTATTAAAGGGGGGGCTAAGCCTGCTGCCTTACAATAGACACCCTAACCCATAATCTACTATTTAGGAGAGTCACTTTATGCCACTTGACCACAAGGTCATTGACACTAAAGTATCATTTTAATTCTAATACAATTTCATTTGACGGTCATGATCCGCACAACGATGTGTAGACTATGGTACACTGTATAACAACGGCCAAACTGCCCTATAGGCCTACTGACTGTGAAGGCCCATAAAATTTATGAACAATCTATTCGATGGAATTAATTCAATCCAAGTAACTTTGGAAGATAATTATGTCAACTGTTACGAATTAAAGTAAGACAGTAAATGATGATTATCTTAGAAAATTAAATAATCTGTCTCAATTATCCCCTCATCCCACTAATCAAGACTCATATATACCAATCAATCATACCATCTTCTTATCAAAACAATCACCAATCCTACGATGGTTTGTAGCTATTGTTAAGGGAGAATTGAACGGCGGCCTGCATAATGCCGCGGGCTGATCAATGTACAACCATATTCTTTTCATGTAGTTGGAGAATGCAAAAGAATAGGTCATATATATAATATATTGTGGCTATTATTTCCCAAAGCCACTCTAAATATAATAGCCGAATACAACACTACTGCCATTATTTTATATATTATTGTAATTTCAAGAATATCATATCATATCAACACTAGTACAATTCTGTGTCCAGATGGAAAGATTACCAATGGACGTGTGCCTGAAAATTTTGGGTTTACTGGATCACCACAATCTCTTAACTACTCAATTAGGTGAATTTTAAATTCGTGGATAATGTATGTATGTACGTACTAAGAAACGAGCACATATGAGGTGGAATGAGAAAGGAATAGAACTAAAATGGTGAAATTTGATTGGGTGAAGTTTG
The DNA here is from genome assembly GCA_003576665.1 of Ipomoea trifida. NCBI lineage: Eukaryota > Viridiplantae > Streptophyta > Magnoliopsida > Solanales > Convolvulaceae > Ipomoea > Ipomoea trifida. The sequence goes on from CP025646.1 coordinate 21,645,565, forward strand.
CAGGGAATGACGAGTGTTAGGATCAGAAAACAGTTTATGGCGCGATTTGACGTAAAAAGAAGTGGGATGAAAAGACAAGATTAAAAGTCCCCCAACTAGTAACACATTATGGAATCCTAGATACCAAATGGAAGATATGATGGATCAATTTTGTATGTAAGTAGTTCGTTCTTTCTTTATGAAGTTAATTTTTTTCATGGTGGGCGGGGTATGGTAGTTAAATTAGCGTTTGTTGCAGTATGGTGTTGAGGGAAGAAGATAAAGCGATCAGGGATGTGTTTGGTTCATGAGTTCGTTGCCCCAACTAACAACCTAATCGGCTATGAAAGAGATTCACTACTTGTTGAGTTACTTTACGGCTCGTGAACAACAACATAAATTCCATTTATCCTTTGTTTATCGTTAAATCTATCTAAGACTATTTTAAATGAATTCCTATATGTATAAGAAATAGCTAAATCCATAACTCGTGATTCGTAGCTTACAACCTATCCTTAGATTCTCAATTGATCTTTGCTTACCGCTTACAAAATAATACCTAAGGTGCTTACTTCGCCTTCGAGAAAACGCTTTGCTGCTGATTTGCTACAAACAAATCAGCTATTTCTGCTTAGTCACTGAGTTACCGTGATTTACATCCTCTCACAGGGTCTGTCGGGTCCTAAATAAGAGTCATTCGTCTGATTTTAACTAACTGATTGAATGTGTAAAAATTAAGCATCTTGTAGATCGGACAAGACTGAACCAGTAATTTGTAGAAGCTAAGGTGAAAGAATATGGGTTTAATTAATGTTCTGAAAAAGAGCAGACAAAAAGTGTAATAAGTTAAAATATGATGGGTGAGATTAAAGATAGATAAGTGAGGGAGAAATCCCAATAGTAAGGGAAATTTCACACCACCACCACACACTCAGATTGCGAGGGAACCAAAATATCACATTTCCTACCCCACCCCCACCACTGCATATCTCCTCCCAGTCCCAGCGAAAACCCAAATTAAGTAGCTACGCATAGGCCTTCATAACACATTTAAGATTACACTACTACTACTAAAAAAGATCAAAAACCTGTTATCCTTTTTTCTCTGAAATTGCTTCCAATTCCATATGGCTGCCCTTACGCCCGGCTCATCTTCTTCAGCTCTGCACCATAATTTTCAGCGTAGTATATCACAGAGCTACACTTCAATTGTGGTAAAGGAATCAAAGGTTACCACCACCACCTGTACCAGAAAGAGCAGGAGGCTGTCTTTCAGCTCCAAGCCTGCTACTCTCAACATTAGATGTGCAGCAACCAAACCTGCCAAAACACCAGGTAATAGAAGTAAATAATCTCTAATACATGAAATAACTTCAGCATAAATTTGAGTTCTTGATTACATTTAATTTGGATGGAATATATATATATATATATACATATAGCTGAAGAAGACTGGTCAACTAAGAGAGCAAAACTTCTTGAGAAAAGGGTAAGGAGTGTAGATGCAAAGGAAGCATTTAGACTTCAGAAAGAAAACAATTTTGTGATTCTTGACGTACGCCCAGAAGCAGAGTTCAACGAGGTAAGTCAAATCTAGCTAGCTTACACATATTCTCATCTAATTGTGAATGCATAACACCGGTTAACATGATCACACAATGTAACGTAACTCAGAATTGAAATACCTTCTACTCATCTAAGAGCTAATTCTGGCTAGCTGGCTTTTATATATAGGCTCACCCACCAGGAGCTGTGAATGTGCAAATATATAGGCTAATCAAGGAGTGGACAGCTTGGGACATTGCTAGACGAGCAGCATTTGCCTTTTTTGGCATATTCCAAGGAACAGAAGAAAATCCCGAGTTTCTTCAAAGTAAATACTCCCCGGCCTACACATTCACTATCTCCATTCTACTTCTACCTTAGCATCCTTGTGTTTCTAACTATCCATTTCACATTGCAAGCAGCTGTGGAATCTAAAATAGATAAGAATGCCAAGATCATAGTAGCTTGCTCATCTGGAGGTACAATGAAGCCAACACAAAATCTTCCAGAAGGCCAGCAGTCAAGGTTCCCTTCCCTATTTTCCCTACTTCTTAGGTTCGATTCTATTCAATTTTTTCCTTCCTCACTGCTAATTGCTCCTACTATCTGGTGTAGGTCACTCATTGCAGCCTATGTGCTAGTTCTCAATGGTTATACCAATGTTTACCACTTGGAAGGAGGGCTCTATACCTGGTATAAGGAAGGATTACCTACAGTTTCTGAAGAATGAAAGCTCAGTCGGTCTGTTAACCTATGTAAGATCATGTTACCACAAATGTGTTCCTTGTATAGAGATGATTTTTCATTAGACATAGATCAACAAGAAACACTTTGGCTTTTTCCCCAAATATTCCATCTTGCTACCTGTGTGTGTGCACTAATAAAAACACCAAAATAATCTGCAAATCAAGAGCTATTTAATGACTGCAACAATGAGGAAAAGGTTTTTTACAAGGAAAATATATATGTTTGAATTTGTGAACTATAGGTTTAGACATGCCAAATGAATTATAATTTTATCAAATTTACAAATGATCCCAAATAAAGCATACATCTCCAATATTCTATTGACAGTTTAACAGTTTTTAAAAATAAAAGAAAAAATGTCTTATAGCAAACCTAAATACTCAAGAAAATCAGTGCAAGTAGTTCAAACAAAAATAAGGCAGCCAAAATTTAAATTCAACTAAATACCATAGCTTATAGAACTCTATTTATGTAAAAAATAAAATTGAGTTAACTGTAATATTTTGTCCCTATCATCAATTGCAACTAGAGTATTCACCAGGGTAGACCCGAAATGCCAATAGGCCTACAAGCACCAGTCTACTGTAAGCCAATGGGTTGACAATTATCAGCTGCAAAACAAAATTTGACTTGATTGCTCAACCCAACAATTAATAATTATAAGAATACCCTATAAGTGACGCGTTTCATATCTTCCATGGATCAGAAGCACACAACACCAGTGAAGGTTGAACCAACTTTGCTTTGAGTTTGACTAATCAAAAGGTGGTGAAGTAGTTCTTAATAGTGTTCAGGTACATTTACCAGCAATTTGTGTTCAGGACTCTAGAGAAGCTCTTGCCATGTAAAGAGCACCTTCATAAGTTTTATTTGCTCCAATGAAACCACTCATATGCACAAAGATACAACCAGGGATGCCAGCAACCGAAGTCAGTTCTTCATCAGCCAACCCCCTCCAAGGAGATGGTAGTGGTTTTCGACTTTCAAATTTATCAGGTGAAACTGCTACCGCCTGCAAACGCCAATTTTCACTCCTGTCATCCTATAAGATAGATTAAGACAAGAAGATTAGGCCTAATGAGCAATAGCAAATAGAGAGACTGACATTCACAAGCATTTCAAATTTATAATGGCTTTATCATCATAGGGTGAAAAGGGAAACCTTTGTTGGGGTCGGGTCGAGAAGCGGTTCACCAGTTCCCCATGAACTAGGTTGTAACTAATTTAAATAAAGTATTTGCGATCTTTTTAAAGAATGTTGAAGCAGATAGGATTTTCTTTTAACATGTTTTCTCCCATGTTATACTGGAGAATTATTAAACTAAGTCTTAAATTTTAATTTATTGTAATGTGCAAGAGTCATGTTTCTTTTAGAATAAGCACTACCATGCTCCACTAAGGAGATTGTTGTCTTTAGACATATTAGAGCAACACTAGCCCCTAGGCATGGAGTCCTTTACAATTAATTTCTGTCAAGGTGTAGAGAGGCAGCTGTAGAATTTGAAATTTAATAATGATAAATGGGCCAATAAATATATTGGACTTTATTTGAAGAAGATGATTGTTGAATTAATTATTTTAATTATCACTAGCAGGACTAACATTTGGTTTATTTGGTCTAATTGAAATTGCCCAATCAATCCAATTTCTTAGTTAAAATCATGTGGATTTTAATTGGTCTCAAATGGTTGATAGCTTATTGGTTTAGCTGATAGTTTCTTATGCTAGTTGTTTTGACCAGCTAAGAGTATTAACTGGTTATAAAAATGTGTTCGGTAAATTAATTTAGTTACATGTAAAATAGGGTATAAGGACACTCATATTATGTAATATTAAAATAAAAATAAGACAAAATAAACAATAATATTAATAATACAAACCAAAAATAATAATAATAATAATAATAATAATAATAATAATAATAATAATAATAATAATAATAATAATAATAATAAACTAAAAACAAAAACAAAAACAAAAAAAAAAAAAAAAAACAAACAAAAAAAAAAAAAAAAACAAGACAAAGGGGAGCCAGCATGGCTCCCATTTGTGATGTGGATAATTTTATCCCACATCGAAAAGCTAAATAGGGGCGTTGAGCTCCTCAATAAGAGAAGTTCAAGTGTTCAACGCCCATCTTCCCACATCGGATGGGCAACAAAAGTGGAGCCCAAGACTTCTTTATAAAAGGAGACTTGGGTTCCTTCAGAGAAATAGTTAGAATTCTTATTTAAAAAAAAAAAATTAAAGAGAGAATTTCTTTCCCCAATACACTAATCCCAAATGTTGCTTAAAGAAGCATTTTGGATTTCCGGTTTGGATGTTGCTCCAAATTGCTAATTTACCAAACAAGCTTATTAGCATTTTGACGTAATGGTTGATTAGCCAAAATTTTGGTTGATCAGTCATTTACCAAACACCCTCATAATTTTTTTTGGCTTTTGGCTAAGGATGGTGCATTGATGATATCTTGAGCTTAGGGTTTAAATCGAATTAAACCACATGTTAAGATTTAAGTTATTGAATTTAAATATGTGATAGAATTGTGACCTTGGACTTGATAGTGACATTTGGGATAAATCTTCATATTAATTCAAATATTTATTATTTAATTTGAACATAATGTGCAAAGAGTTTGAAAATACCTATGGGGCGTCGGAATGTTAGACTTCTGTGTTTGTTTAAAATTGAGGTATGTAATATAAACATATTTGATTGAGGGTTATCTTTTATGTTATAATAGTAGTTTTACTTAAATACCATTAACATATTTTCATATATTTCAATAAACTTCAAAATTAAAATAAATAAATAAGAAAATGGTAAAATATATAAGTAAATGATTTAAAATTAATTAACTAACACACATGCAATAAGCTAACATTCTCTCCAAAAATATTAAATCAAGATTCCTAAGGAAGTGAAGGCCCTTGTCTAGTTGTTTTGAGAATAATTTTTGTTATTATCTGAATTCTTGTTCCTATCTCAAACTTTGCAGCCCAATATCAGTTGGTTTTTAGCCTAAGGATAACCTATCATGCAACCATGAAAAAGTTTTTTTTTTAAAAAAAAAAAAAAAAAAAAAGGCAAAGCTGAATTAATATGTACCTGGTAAATCACATATTTGATTGAAGGATTAATCTTCATTTCCACCTCAAGCTCAAATATATGAAGTTTCCACTGCCATAATATAAATAAAGTACAGTCAAGAGTTTTTAGGGATGAATTATTTCATTTAAAAATAAATTATAAATATAGATGATTAGATGTATAATGAATGAAAAAAAAATATATCACAGGGAGAGCTTTCATGATTTCCCACTCACAGGGCAAGGCCTAGTCAGCACCATGATTTCCCCAGAAGAATCAATATATTCCCTTGCTACAAGACAGTCCTTGACAACTGATCTTGCTGGCAACCATGATTTCGCATAGAAATGAATACACTACAAGAGAAATTTTGAAGCTTTAATTTATAATCACATCTTACTTAAGGCCACATATAAAAAATAACATAAAATCTTACTTAAGGACATCTGCATTGAACTCCAAAAGTATCATAGCAATAAAACTTCTACAAGCCAGTAAACTATGAAATCGGTTTGTGAGAATAATACCTCCAGAAATTCTCTCCCAGCTAAAGTCATTGCACTTTGAAAGGCTTTATCCTCTTTCCAGTCCAGATTCAGTTTTCCCACTCTTGATGAGAGGCTAGTATTATTTACATATCTTGGAGGCTGATCTATATCATATTGGTTGATTCCATTATCTACAGCATCAACTGCCTATTAAAACACCCATTGTAATAAATGAACATAGGCACACAAATATGTATGAACAATTACACAAGTCAGGTCCAAGAATTATGGATTCAGGTGCAACTCAGCAAAAATATAAATGTAAAATTGTGCACCAAAGCTTTTGTTATAAATACAAGAACCCCATTCAGAGTCAAAGAAGACAGTTAGACAGTATAGAACTGAGGTATACCTCTATAAAGTTCTTATAGACAGCCAAAAATAATCTATGAACATCTGGATGTTCTTCATGAAGCTGAACTTCCTTTGCTACTATCTCAGTTCCATAGTGCTAGAAACATTAAAAGAACAAATTTAAAAAGTTATAATTCAACTTTACAATCACTTATTTAGCTGCAAACATATATTGAATCTTTTTAACACAAGCAAAGAATTATTTGAGAAAAGTTGAAAATTATCTGAAAATAGTAAGGCACCTTATATACAAGCCCTGCGCTGCTCAGTTTAGTTGTAAAGCCATGGCCGAAAACTTCATTAAAACCTTTCTGATGATGATCGTACCGGTCTCTGCTTGAATCATACACTCCCCCAACATCAACTAACGCATCGAGCTCATTCAGAATCTTCAAACGTTTCACATTATTTTTCTCAAATCTTCCATAGTAATCAATCCCAACGCTTGAACGTAAACATACAAGGCAAAATCATACTATACCTGAGAGTCGCGAGTTCGAATAATTTGGGCGTTCGAGAACTTGCTGGTGAGGCGAATCATAAAGCAGGCGAGAGCTTCGTCGCAGTGGAAGCTACCATTGTGAGTTCCTATTCTCTTCGGCGGTGCGGCGGCGGCGGCGGCAGCAACAGAAGAGGAATAAACCCTGGAATTGCCGAGATAAATGGATTTTCCGGTGAAATTGTGGTGGCGCCAGAGCCTCTGGGTCCACGCTCCGAAAGCTGCAAGCATTTCTCTGCCGTTTCTAAATCCTATCTCGCAATAAAGCAAACGAACTTCTCGTAGCAGTTGAAGTTCGTTTCCCGGGCATCGCTAACTTCAATTGTATTCGTTAAACTGTGAAATGTGCGATGAACGACCCAGTTCTGACCCGATTAGCAATGGGCTTCTGGATAACCTGTCTTGGTAGGGTTGCTAAAGACGAGTAGACGACGGTCTGTTTCCTATGGATCCAGCACGGCCCATTAGGCGCTCTGGTTCATTGAAGGGTTTTGCACAGATTAAGACCAGCCTGGCCCTGTTAGAAATCGGTCCATATCACTTCCACTGATGCTTAAACTTACAACCTTCCATATAAGGAGTAACTTGGTGGCACCGAACACAAAGTTCTTGGCATATTATTATTAGAGTTAATTTTATTTTTTTTTATCATATATTTATAGGTGGTAGTCCACTTTAAGCCCTTGTTTATTAGAACATCTATTTTTGGTCATAGTATTATTGTGACATGACCATTTTTGGTCCTTTATAAACGAAACAATTTAAATATTGTTAAATTCAAGGAAGTTTCGGTCTTCAATTATGGATGTTTTCAAAAAAAAATAAACATAAAAAATATAGCGGTTCAATATACTTTGTATAAAAAAGATTGAAATGCATTTGTATTTAGGGTACGTTTGGAAAGCAGGAAAATGACTTCTGAAAAATGTTTTCTGGAAAATGAGTCATTTTCCAGAAAACAGTTTCATTTCCAGTGTTTGGATGTATTATGGAAAACTGTCTTTGTGTGTTTGGTTCATTTTCTGGAAAATGGATAGAATTGTATACTTAAACATTGTAATTGTTTTATTTAAAATATAAAAAATTATAATAGTTATTAAAATAATGGTATTTAATAAAAAGAATAGAATTTATTAAAAAAATAAAAAATAATAAAAATAAAAATAATAAAAAATAAATGTAGCAGAGGTTTTCGACGATTTTCCCACCTCCTTGGTCCATGGTCATGGGTGATATGGCTTGGTTTTGGTCAAAAACATGCTAAACAGCTATTCTGGCGATTCCGTAAAATGACTTACGGAAAAAAATTCCGTAAGTCATTTTCCAGAAAAATGAACTGATTTTCCTTGGTCAACGGAAAACATTTTCCGTTGACCACATTTTCCAGGAGTTGCCAAACACAGAAAACTCGGAAAACATTTTTCGGAAGTCATTTTACAGGTTACCAAACACACCCTTAATGAAATTTTGAAGATTTTGTAGATGGGGGACTAAAAATGGTCATGCCGCAATAATACTAGGGCCAAATGAGGATGTTTTAATATATTCTCTCTCTTCCCTCTCTTTCTTCCAACTAAGCATTAATTGCCTTATAAAATGTGCACATATCACTAAACACTAATGGGGAGAGCCTAAGAGCATTCATACCAGTTTATTTTTTGCACAATATTTAAGAAACCACCTAAGGAAAAAGGAAAATGAAAAAAAAACAATAAATAAATAAATTTGACGCTTCAGATCTTACACAGGAAATAAAGTGTTTCCGCAGACGCGCTAGTGAACGCGTGCAGCTGGGCCATCACGTCTGCATCGCGTGAGTGCATATGCTAGCTTTGTTTTCCCTTCTCAGTTAGTGGTTCCCAACCATGAACCTCTCATTGTAGGGGAAAGAAACTCGAAAAAGATTCAGTCCACATCAGTTTGAAAATAATACACATAGTTTTAAGTGTACTATGAACCTCCAAAAAACTATTGATATTGATGCTCTAAGGACATTCACAAAATGATTTTCTCCTTTTCTCCCCCAAATTGTGGGCTCAACTTCTCCCATCACCTTATAATTTTAACTCCTATTTTCTCTATGATCCTACTTCCATTTCCTCTTTTTTGGTGGAAATTCAAACTCTTAAACATCATATACTATTTTATTCACTTTTTTATAATTAATAATTTTACTTTTAAATAAAAATAAATTTAAATAACTAAATAACAAATTTTTAATCAAATTTTAAATACTATTTTTTAAAAAAATACTACATCTACCAACAATTAAAAAATTTGGAATCAATTTTTAAATTCTATATATGCCAAAAATAATTTTTAATATAGAAATTTATATATAAAAGAAAAGATACAAAGTCGCCTGTCCCCACTCCCCACCCCCTCCCCAACACGGCTCTCCTTATGGGTTTTTTTTAACAATAATTATCTCTTTAATAATATTATAATTTGCTGGTCAAACTCACTAACATAATCTACTATCTGCTCGCCGCTAATACAAACCGTTAACTGTTAACCCCTAACTGTTGCCAAACAAGTTGATATTATAGAAAAAAATAAAAAAAAAATGTTTGCAACATTAAAGAAGCATTAAAAGAAGTGGGTAATGGGTGAGGCGTCCCAGGCTGCAATTGGTATAGTGAAACAGTAGTCAGCATGCAAGAGTCAAATAAACTGACCTTACAGGCCATCTCCATCAGTATCAATTATCAAACATCAAAGTCAATGACCTAGCTTCCAGTAAAGCCTAAAGGCCATTAATGGTTTCCTTCCCTGGCCTTCACTTGCCTTCTCTTGTCTTATCTCACATTCTGATCCTCAACTGCATGCCATCACTTTACTTATGGTTCCCAACTTGCCATTCTTTTGTCACAACAGCACCAAATTCCATCAGCTGTCATTCTTTATTTTTATTATTAGAAAAAATTGTATTTTTTGTCATTAAATTATAAGTTAATTATAGAATTTGACTCTAAGTATTGGTCTTACTCACTTTTCGTCCTTAAATTATTATTGGTATTGCACTTTTCCTCCTTAAACTATCATTGGCATTACACTTTTCGCCCCTAAACTAACTTCCCGTGCTCATTTTTCGTTCATAAGTTAACTTATTTTGCTCAGTTTTCATCCCTAATGTTTTGTCAGTAAAGAGACGTAAAGAGACGAAAAGTGAACGCTAATAGTTTAGAGATGAAAAGTACAAATTTTACTTATTATTATTATTATTATTATTATTATTATTAATTTATTATTATTATTATTATTATTATTATTATTATTATCCTATTTGACCCATCCTCAAGAAATGTTCAAAAGGTCCAACATGGCAACATGCTCATGGACGTCTGGTTTTTACCATTTCTAATTTCTAAGGTTGAAGTTTGAGACCATTAATAGTCATAGACCACTAGAAGGTATACTTGGTTTATGTATGATTCAAAGACATTGAAAATTGTAATATAGTTTTCAATTCCATAATAATATACGGAGTAATTACTATTGGTCAATCAATAGTTATATTATGACAGCGGAGGCTTGTCATCCTGAAAGTCTTACTTCAGCATCAGGAGTCAGGACGGGTTCAATGCGCAAAGTGTACAGACAAAAAATATTATGAACATAAAACAATGTAATTTTGGACCAGGGTGAAACTTAATACTCTCTTTGTCCTATTTTATCTGCCCTAAGCTACTTATTATTCATTGGTCAAACAAACTCTTCTTTGGATATTTTCTTTATTAATTTTACTTATTTTTAAATTTAATTTTTTGTATTTAATAGTACTTTTAATATAGTTTCTAAATATATAAATGTTGTATATTAATAATAAACTTAATATTATGAAAAATTGAATTAAAAACATTCGGTCAAGCTTCAATCGAATCAGACACATAAAATAGGACGGAGGGAGTATAATTTGTTTGGGTTAATAACTTAATATACTAAGCTAGCAGCTCTAGGATTTAATGAAGGATCAATAAATATTGTCCAATTCAAGACTACCGGAAGGTCTAGTTTGCCATAGTTAATATTTTAGTTGACTAAAATAATATTGGTGGATAGTAGTTATGGAATAATAAAGTGTCAAATTATGCAAATAGGTGGGGAAGAGGTTACTTAACAACAAATAGTGATTGATAAAGCCGAAAGGAACCACATAAAATAATTAACAAATTTAAAGTTTTTAATAAAAAAAGAAATTAATATATCTCATTTAGGTAACATTCTGGTCTATTACAAAATTGCATTCAAACTTTCTCGAGTTATCTTCACATACTCTCATACCTTTGCGCAGGCTCTCCTTTGTGTTGTTTATATATATATATATATATATATATATATATATATATATATATATATATATATATATATATATATATATATATATATATATATATATATATTTGAGTTAATTCTATTTTTGGTCTTAGGTTTATAGGTGGTAATTCATTTTTAGTCTTTTTTATTAGAACAAACATCCACATTTGGTTCTAGTATTATTGTGGCATAATTATTATTAGTCCTTTATTAATAAAACAGTTTTAATGTCGTTAAATACGAAGACATTTCAGTCTTCAATTATGAATTTTTTCAAAAAATAAACATACAAATATAGTAAGGTCAACTCAATTTGTATAAAAATGACCGAAATGCCTTTGTTTATAAAGATATTTCAATAATTTTGTTGATGGAAGACAAAAAATGGTCATGCCACAATAATACTAGGACCAAATGTATGTTCTAATAAAAAGGACAAAAAGTGGACTGTCACCTATAAATCTATGACCAAAAATGGAATTAATTTTTTTTTAAATTGTTGTTGTTAGTTATTGTAGCAATGTACTTATATGTACTTTAAGCCTTCGGTGAAAAAATGAGTACGCCTGGTGAGGAACATGATCAACTTGAGCAGAGCACGAAGAAGACGAAGACATCAACGAAATCTCCCATGGGAGATGTTCCATTGGTAATATTCATCACAGGAAAAATAAGTTGTTGATGCACCTGGAAGGGATTCAAAGACAGTTGGATCACGCGAACCACTCTGGTTTAATTAAACTAGAAAAGAAAATTAGAAAGGATATGGAAGAAGTTTTGCTCTAGGAAGAAATTCTATGGTTCCAACAAGATAGGGAAGATTGGATAGCCTCCAAGGATAGAAACACCAAATTCTATCATGCTGCCACCAAGAGCAAGAGGTCAATGAAAGGTATGCACAACTTCATGGATGGAGAAGGAAATCCCATGACAGATGAGAATCAAATCGAGAGGGCTATCTAGGAGTATTTCACAGCCATCTTCACCAAGGATGTGGAGGCAGATATCACTTGCGTTCCGAATGGCAAATTCCCTATATTATGCGGTGGCGACTGGAATATTTTCAATGTGGCATTCACCATGGAGGAGATTTGATCGACCCTCTTTGATATGGACCCACTCAAAGCCCCGAAGATTGATGGCTTTCATGCTTTTTTTTTTATTAGAACGCGTGGTGGGTTGTAGGGCAGTCTGTGTTCAAGCAAGCTGATCTATTCTTGAAATCTGGCACGATCGAAGAGGGTACCAACGACACCTTGATTGCCCTCATCCCGAAGAATAACTTCCTCACCAGTGTGAGTCAGTATCGCGTGATTAGCCTTTATAATGTTATTTACAAAATAATCACAAAAGCTATGGCTAACTGTATAAAACCCATTTTGAGAAAAATAATTGGACAAGAATAAAGCAGTTTTGTGCCGAGCAAGTAGATCCTATGATAAGCTTAATTGGAATTTCATTCGGGACACCCTAAAGGATGTGGGTATGAACAACGAGCGGACGAGAAACATCATGGCTTGCGTTGAGTCCCCTAGAATGAAAGTTTTATGGAATGGTAAACAACTAGACCAGATTGTGCCCTCTCGGGGTATCTACTAATGGGATGTTATGTCCCTGTACCTATTTGTTTTGTGTATGGAGCGCCTAAGCCACACCATCAAAGAGGAGGTTGATTGGGATAAGTAGAAGGGCATTTGGCTCTCCAGGTATGGCCCTTTGCTTACTCATTTATTTTTTGCTGACGATTTAATTCTGTTTACCATGGTTTTGCAGGACCAAATCATTGTCATTAAGCATTGCCTTGATAGCTTTAGTCGAGCGTCTGGGTAACGAGTTAGTTTGAATAAATCTCAAATTTTCTTCTCCAAGAATGTGGACATGGAGGAGGCTCAGAGGATTGCCTCTATTGCGGGCATTCATGCTTCAACCAATCTTGGTAAGTACCTCGGAGTTATAACATTCCATGGCAGAGTTACCAACAACCTTTTTAGCCCAATGTTGGAGAAGATTGATGATAGGTTGAATGGCTGGAAGACTAAATTCTTTACATTAGCTGGGAGATTGGTGTTGGCTCAGCAGACTAATGAGTGCATTTTTAATACTTTATTTCTTAATGTTTGGCTTAATAATTTGTTATTAATTATTCTGTTGTAATTATTTGTGTGGATGGCCATTAGTTTCTATTTTGAGTGGTTAGTTGCATCCCTAAGGGTTAGGGATTAAAGATGTATAAATAGTGTAAATGTCTGATCAGTAAAGAATGAGAAAGTGATCTCCCCCCTATTGAATTTTCCTTCTGTCTTTACATATTATTTTCCTTATTAATAGTGATCTTATTACAATATCTTACCTGAGATACTGTTACGATTGTGTGGCGAACGTAATCGAAGATCAATCACGCGAGGAAACGACCTTAAATCATAACACGTTATCAGCACGAACGCTCTACGCTCTCGGTGAACGGTGTGTTTCCTTGTATTCCTTTACAATTTTATTGATTAAATTGGTGGCATTTGAATATATATGTTGTATACGTTGTTTGAGAAATTATATTGCTGCATATGCCTTTGATCAACGTAGCAATGCATGTATTTGTCTTATAATCTATCTACTCCTTTTGTAATTGCTACATCCCCATTACCGATCCATGACCATCTATATATGTCGGCGACGATCGAAACCGTCGTCCGTGGTTAGAGACCTAGGATTGGTGGGTGCGGTATGATATCTCCGTGACCCCTCGGCGACGACAGGGGGTCTAACTGTTGGTTTCTTGCTCCGTAGAGAGCTCAGTTTTATCCATGATTTCCATTTTCCGATCCCACATGAGAGCTTAATACTGTGTGTGTGTTTTCTTTTCCTTGGCATATTATTTTCGTCAATTAATGTGGTAATGCCTAATGCATAAATCACAAGACGTGCCTTGGATTAATGCATGCATTGGGATAATCTTTTTGTCGTTGCCATATGTGGGCAGAGAATGGATGCGAAAGTGCGAAATTAATACAGTCAATGGATAATAAATCAGGACAAAGAGTGTCCCTGTCTATTTGCCATCATTGTTTGGTGGCTTTGGAGATGGAGAAATGATCGAGTCTTTAACGGGAATGAAGCGGATGCTCGAAATACGATTATCTGGATCAAGGAAGCCGAGGAGGAAGTCTTCCGAGCATTCTTCCATCAGGATAGCGGTAATAGTATGGCAAGGATGAACAGAGTTGTGCGGCTTCGATGGAAAGCTTTCGTCGACCATCGTTACACAATTAATGTGGATGGAAGTGTCAAAACGGGGCTGAATAAGGCTAGCTTCTGTGGGGTTGTGCGGAATGACAAGGGTGAGTAGCTAGAAGGTATCATGGGTAGAACGTTGTTCAGTGAAACTAGAAGATTGCGATCCGTGTGATTTATCGGGAACAAAACAAGGTGCCAGATTCCCTTGCTTCGTTGGGTGCACTCCAATTGGACGACGAAAGGAAGATTGTTGGCACCTGCCCCCCCCCCCGCCCGCCGCCGTGTGTGAAGAGGCCTACCTCAACGATTTAGTGCATGTCACGAGTGTTCACATTGTGAGAGAGGCAAGCTAGTATTCGGGGTCCCCCCCTCCCTTTCTGATATTAAAAAATGTCCTTATATATATATATTTCACATTAACCACTAATAGCAAATAATTAATTTGACCAAATTTTTTTTACAAACCGTTAATACAATTGGATGCACAAAGCTGTTAGCAGAGGGAGCAAGTTGTTCAGCCTATTCAATTGGAAGACTGAGATTGGATAGAAAAACTGGCTACATAATCAACAAACAACTCCTTAAGGCCAGTTATAACATTGTCAAACAATGATTTACCATTTACTTCACTATATACCTACCTAAACTGGATTAGCATGTATTTTATTTTGTCCCTGGGATCCAAGATATTTGCTTAGAATATCATAAAATTCATCTTTTCTGGAGCACTCGAATATTTATCAAACTTTGCCCTCAAGGCCCCTCATATTCCTTCCCATGATCTTAACACTGCCAAATTCAGCTTCCACCATATTATTTAATAAGCATAACATATCAGAAACCTCAGAGAAAAGTTATTAGAAATCACATACAATGTACCATATATCCTAATAGTCATTTCATAGAAAGAATTCTTAATTTTAACCAAAAAAACAACACAATCTCAATCCATGAAGTCAGGTAGATTTCCTCCTTAATCAATAGTAAAAGGAGTGTCATGATCTTCATTCACTTCAAACACTTTTTGAAAGAGTAATGCAGTATGAAACATCATGTAAGTGGAGTTCCACCTTGTAGGAACATCAAGACAAAAAACTTTTTAGCTTCTACCCCAATTAAATTAGCTAGGTTCCTAAACTTTTGTAACCTAGCAGGGGAGCTCCTCACATACCTAACACAATCTCTTATTTTCTTCATAGTTGTGTCAAATTCTTTCAACTCATTTTGTACCACCAAGTTAAGGATGTGAGCAATGCATCTCATGTGCAAATACTTACACCTAACAATAGTAGAACTCCAAGATGACATATAAAATAAGGGCCCATTTAAGGGACATATAATGGAAGTTTCACATATTACATATAAAATCAGGGGCCATTTAAGGGACATATCATACTGGAAATTTCACAGATTACAAATAAATCAGGGGCCATTTAAGTGACATATTAAAGTAAATTGGAAATTTCACAGATGAGATGACATGTAAAATCAGGGGCCATTCAAGTGACATCATACATTCATACTGAAAATTTCACAGATTACATATAAAATCAAGGGTCACTTAAGGGGCATATAAAAATAAACTAGAAATTTCACATATGAGATGACATATAATATCAGGGGAATGGGGGATTTAGGGGCCATTCACAAATTACATAAATAATACACCAAACATTAAACTTGAAACTACGGTTTTTAGAATTACTTTGTTTCTCCAATAAATTCCTGTTGAAGAAGGGCTTCATATTTCATACAGTTCATTGGACCACCATCTACGACCTAGGGCTTCCACAACCGGTCACTAGGCCACTAGCTATGGCCTTGGGCTTCTACCATAGGTCACCACCTCACCGGACCACCAGGAGTTAGGAATGAGCCATCGGAGTTACCGAGTGTCGGAGTATGTGAGACGTACTAAAACGGAGAATTGAGAGATCACCCAAAACTCCAAAAGAACTAAGAGACGAGGACTAGAGATTCTTAGTCTCTAAGAGAAGAGACTAGAGAATAGATATTAGAGAAGACGAGAACTAAGGAGTAGAGAGAATGAGAGAAGTTAGAGAATGAGAGAACATATAGAACTGTAGAAGACTGAAGAGAGAAAATGATGTGACTGCACGAATAAGGGTCTTAGTAAGGTTAGCACTACTAAGGGCATATATATAGATAGACTATATAACGCCGTATAGTATATCTATACATAAACCATAATCCTATATCGGATTTTCGAACAGGTCGGGTGGAATTTTACACCACCCAAACCAAATTCAAATACCCGACATTTATACCTTTGGCGGATCGAGTAGCCCAATCCGATACGGATACCAACCTAACATTATTATCAGGTTTCAGGTCGGTCAAACATAATATTTTTTCTTATTCTGCTCACCCCTAGTTTGAGCTAAAATCCTAGGTTGAAGTGTAGAATGGCAGGCAGGAAGGAAGAGAAAAGGAAAGTTTATTAGAGAATACTTAAGCGAAAATAACCTGATTTTATTGAATTATCTCATTAATTAGATCATGAAAAGATTATAATTGAAAATGGAATATTGCTGATAAATGGGTGAATATATGCCAAAGTTACATTTTCATAATTTCCACCAATTCAAGTTCCCTTTGCAAATTGCAACTTAATTCAGCTCTCAATTCATTACATATCCCCAACTAATTACCAAATAACTTCTGAACAATGAATCAAATAATAAATATGTTCCATAAAGACATGTAACCTGGCCAATTTACTAACATGATTATTCTACACAACTAAAAAAATAAATCAACAAATGATTATACAAGAAGAAGAAGAAAAGCCCTTCGTTATAGAGCCCCAAATGTGTAGCACACCAACACTCAAACAACTGTCCCATATTGTCAGGTTTCGTGTTTACAATTTTCCTTCTCCGGTGCATCAAATTCAAAGGACTCTTTCCTAGTGCTCCTTATCCTCAATAGTCCATATAATTTTCGAATCTCTTTAACGCCATCTTTTCCGAAAATGCCCGGTTCGCTCGGCTCCTCCGCGGTTCGAGCCGACCCGCTGTGACTCAACCTCCGAGCGTGCCTAGTGGCGGCCCGGTCTTCACTGTTGGTCTGCAGAGCGGAGATAACCGATTTCAAGGCCCGGCTCGGGGAGCTCCGGTTCGAAATCATGATTTCCCCGATCTCGGCCGGGCTCAAACTCGCCCCGGTTTGGAATATCTCTTCCACTTGCGGGAAAAGCTTATGATCTTTTAGGCCTAAATGGCTGTTGGCTAAGCTCTTAAAAGCGTTGAAATCGCACAAAGGGAAGTGTATGTGGACGTCGACTCTTCCTGGCCTGAGAACCGTTGGATCAATTTGATCCTTGCTGTTCATCGTGAATACCATGACCCGCTCCTCGCCGCAGCAGGAGAAGATTCCGTCCATGAAATTGAGAATCCCCGGCAAGGTCGGACCTCCCGTTGAATTGCCGGCCAAATAACGGTCTAGATCTTCGATCACGATCAGAGACTTGCTCGTCGTTTGCAATAGCAGCAGCTTGAGATCGGAATCGTCCGAGACTCTAGACAAGTCTATATCGTAAACATCGTAGCTGAGAAACTTCGCCATCGCGGCGATGAAGGTGGATTTTCCGGTGCCGGAGGGGCCGTAGAGAAGGTAACTCCGCTTCCAGAGACGGCCGAGGCGGTGGTAGTACTGTTTGGATTTGAGAAACGATTCTAAATCGGATTTCACCTTGTTCTTCAGATCTGAATCCATCACTACCGTATCAATCGTCGCCGGATGCGAGAGCGGCACCGATCTCCACCGCCCGCTGCTCTCCGGATTCTTCTCAACATTCACATACAGCCTCACTTCTTTCCTCCGCTGCTCGATTTCATCGAAGGTAGATAGAATATGCTGAAGGTAGGAGCGGAGAATCCGGCGCTTATCGTTCTTCCGAACTTTCATAACCAGGCACTTCAATCCAGTCTTCTCATTCTCCTCGTTCGTCCAATTCACTCTGGCGCCCAAAAAATTGTCGGCTACAACCTGCCTCGAATCGAGAACGATGTTGATCTCGTTCGACTTGTTGCCTGCGAACAGGTTCGTGAACTCGGAATCCTCAACGCCGGGCAAGGAATTCAGGTAAGTAAACACTTTCCGATACAATTGATTTTCCTGCATATTCTGGTTGAACTGTGGCACCCTGTAGAACTGGAACTCGTAGCACTTGTCTCCCAAAACCCGCACCCATTTCTTCACAACGAACAGTAGAGAAGATTTTGACGCAAAGCGTAGAACGCAAAACGCAACAATGATTACCAACAATATTACAAGAAACATGATAAACTTGTTAAAAACGGAAAAAGAAAAGAAAAGAAAAGAAAAGAAAAACGAAATTATTGCTTTCTCAGTGAACAGGTAGAATCATTGTCAATGGAAGAATTATGATGCTGGGATGGTGGTGGATGGAATCATCAACCGTGTTTTCAGTACATAATGGAGAGGAAAGTGGGTTTTCTGTTCTTTTTCTTTTTTTTTTTTATATACAGAGATGAATGAGAATAGAATAGATACGGGTATGAGGGTAGGGGTGTAAGGTGTTATAAAGGGTTTGGTGTTTGGCATGACTACTTGAGAGCCGGCACGGCGTTGTTAGGTATGGACTATAGACTATAGACATAGTTGGTCAAAATGGGAAAACTGGGAATTTTTCTTATTGGAGAATTTTCTGCCGCTGCTTTTGTCTGACTAAATAACTTGTACTAATTATTTATAATTTGCTTATAAATTATGAAAGCCTTGTCACATACGAAGTAATAATTTCTTCTCCACGTGTTTAAAATTTAGATGGGAAATGAACTTCAATCTTTTGTAAGGCCATGTTTTATATAAAAATATTTTATGGATTCCAAAATCATATTTCTAACTTTTATTCCCACTTATGTTTAAATTTGATTGAAGTAAGAAAAAAAGGAATGGATAAACATCATCACCCTACTCAGGGCCAGATTTTAGGGCGTGCAAGATGTGCGACCGCACAGGGCCCCAAAATTTTTGGGGCCCCTAGTCCAGCTCTGACCTAATAGTTAGTATATGTATTTGTGATTATATTGGTCCAAAATTATGTTTTTTGCATTTTTCTCTTTGCAATTTTTCTTCCATTGGCAGTTTATTTATACTTTTATAGGGCCTCACTTAGTTACTAGCACAAGGCCCCGCAAATCAAAAAAACCGGCCCTGACCCTACTAAATTAAACAATCAAGGTATAGAAGTTTGGAGTTCATGTAGAATTACTATGTTTGATAACACAGCTGATAAGTCAATTTTGATTGGTTTGACTGGTCAATAGATTATTTAGTGTTTGATAAAATGTCTAATTGAATTAACTTATTGGGGGTAATAAGTCAAAATATGAAAACTAAGAAGAGTAAAGTTTTTTGTTAGCTGATTGACCTTAATTGTTCATTTGTCTTGCCCTTTTTTATTTATGTTTCCATAATAACAATAATAATATTTTTTTATTGCGCGCATCCTTGTAATAATAATAATAATAATAATAATAATAATAATAATAGCCAAATAGCTTGTAGCTTAATGACACCTCTATAGCTCTCCAAAATAGGAGGCCACAGATATAAGTCATTTTACATCCAATCAAGTAAAAGTAAACAACTAATTTAATTACCAAACACTTTTTTATAACTAACTAATACTATTAACTAGTCAAATCAGTTAACCAATTAGCTATAAACTATCAACCATGCGCTAAATACCCCCTTAGTATCTTGATTATTCGCAATATAAATTTAATAATTAATCTCCGTTTAAGAAAATGACACATTTTTAATGCTAAGGTTTCAATAATTTAATGTAATTTGGGTACTGAATTTACGTCGTGAAAATTAATAAGATTAAATATAAGCAATAATCATAATTAAAAGATTAAAATTGTTATTTTTCTAAAATTAGATTTTAGTCATTTGATGATATTAGGGCACAAAATTAATGGTGATCATCAATATTACCTCCGGTATAGTAGTTTCTATGATTTTTATTTTATAATTATAGAAGATGTCAAAATTTTGGTAAAACATATTGACTAGCTTCTTATTACATACATAAACGTTATGTTAAGACTCCATTTAAAAGATAAGGCACACGAGCACAGTTCACCAAATGGTCAACTTTGTCTACGTTGATTGAGTTTGCATTGCATGTTTGATTGATTTCCAAATAGATTTGAGATTGTTCGGGGAGATCAACGTTCTGCTCAACATTACTACGTCTAGAAACATGTCAACCAAAACACTTAGATTCATACCATCTCCAAGTAGGTTGATAAGGGGGATAACAAAGAGTGCCCTAGACTAGTGGCAAAAGTCAAAATATTGTTTTGGACTCGGATCAACTTGATCAGGTAATAATCAAGATCAGGACTAGCCTTTAATTAGATCTGTGACAACAAATTAAATATATTATGGACATGTTGATTGAATATTGCGTGATATTTGCATGGGGTTCGAAAGGTATGCCCAAGTGGATCCATCAATCATTTGCCACCAACTATTCATCCTGCCCTATTTGAAGCCAGTCAAGTAGAAGAACAGGTACATGTCATATTTGAAGCCAGTCAAGTAGAAGAATCGGTACATGTCAGCCAAGGATAAAGAGTTTGTCAAGTAGGAAACAACTATCCTTCTAATAGTAAGACACATAAGAGAAGTTTTCTACCCTAAGTGAATGGAAAATGTTGTCTTTAATTGGAGGATGTGTGCTCATTACACAACCTACAAAAGGCATACTCGGTGGATCTATACTCTCTCTTGAGCATCAATTAGATAGTGGGTGCAGCAACGAGTTGCAAGATCCTCAACTTCATGGACACTTTAAAAGGGTACCATTAAATGTTCATGGTAAAGGAGGACGAGAAAAATATTGCATTCTTCACCCCTTAGAGATATTTGGCATTTAGAGAACTCGAACATCATGTACTAGTGAATGGTTCATGGATTGTTCAAGGACCATTTAAGCGTCACCATGGAGGCTTACATCGACAACATGATGGTGAAAAGTAAGAGCATGAATTTCCACTAGACTGACCTAGCATAGCGTTTCAAGATAACGAAAACATTCAACTTGGGGCTAACACTAAAAAGTGTACGCATTTTTGCTACCTAGATCAGAAAGTTTTAGGATTCATGATGATCAGCCGATGAATTGAACTTGATCTAGATAAAGCAAAAGCCATTATAGACATGCAACTTTTGGGGTCGGTTAAGGAGATAGAGTAGGTCATCGGGAAATTGGTCACTTTCAACTGTTTTTTTTTTTTTTATCTTAGTTAGCTGAGAAATCATTGTCATTCTTAAAAATCTTGAAGAAGGCCAATACTTCTACATAGACATCGGAAATCATCTGAACGTTTCCCTATGCATTATCGTAAAGAAATTGATCTGAGCCCCATCGGCAAACAAGTCAATTTTGCCAACGCTGCTCCAAACATCACATTTATAGTCAACACATGTCATAATCGACCTGAGCTACCAATTATATGTTACGTCAGACTTGTAGGCAAGAGTGATGCGGTTCTCATTTCTTTGCCACTATAAATAGAAGCCTTCTTCAACTAGTTTGGGATTCAAAACTTCATATTCCTTGCACTTTTCCCAACCTAACAGAGATTTCCAAACTCACTTTATACCTAGGGAACTTGTACATGAATATATTGATATTGTTAGCAATATGAAAAACATAGGTTGGAATAGGATGATTCTTGCAGCGCAAGTTGGGTTAATCGGTGAATCTCTTGACAAAAACATACAATTTGGTCCACTAGAATGTTGATCATTTGAGTCTAATCTAGTAATCTACTAAGTTTGTTGCTTGAGTTATTAGGTTAATTGTGTTACCCTATAACTTCATTAGTAATATTATCTAATTCAAATTATTTTTTTTAGACAAATACCAAATAAAAAGTCCAAATTAAGCCAAGTGGCATGTTATAGGTAAATTTTACTGTGAACCATGGTCTACGTAGCAACATAGACCAGGTAGGAAAGTGACGTTGTTTGAAACTTTTCTGTTAACAATGATAAAGAGCAAGTTCCGTTATGGTCTATGTAGCAACCTCGCTCATTATTCATTTTCATTTTATACAAACTGTAGTTTTATTACAACACCACTAAAGTATCATTCTAATTTAACTACAATTTCATTTGACAATATACACTCAATATGTAAGAGTTGCTATTCAGTTACATTTTATAAACAAGGAAAAATTGTAATTTATACACCTCTCAAATATGATAATTGACAATGTCACCCTGAATTATTAGGGGTATAAATATTGCCCCCCTAATTTTTAAAACATGACATATATTGCTCCTCCCTTATAGCTATTATCTGGAAAAGGATATATTTCACACTTTAAATTAAAATTATATCTCAATTTTCTCTCTATATATAGAACTTCTTTTCTAACTCTTATCTCTTTTTAAACTGCCAAGGACCTTGTGGTCCAGTGGCATCAAACCTTTCTCTTTATACGAGAGGTGGTGGGTTCGAGCTTCAGTGGAGTCAATATTGACTCTTGCAGATACTGCATCGTCATCAAACCTTTCTCTTTATACGAGAGGTGGTGGGTTCGAGCTTCAGTGGAGTCAATATTGACTCTTGCAGATACTGCATCGTAATAGAGTTAGTAGTATTCAAAAAAAAGAAAAAAAAATCTCTTTCTAAACTCTCATCCAAATTAATTAGGAGAGAATTCAAGCCATCCCTATAGCCCGTGGGTACTTTATTGCCGTGCACGGTGCATCTAACCCAAGAATTGTGTGGGTTCAATATAATAATTTTTTTTTTGGATGAGGGACATGCGTAGCCAATTGTTTTTTTTTTTTTTTTTGGAAAACACGTGCTAACCGAAGTTTGGTTGATTTTTTTATTTTATTTAAAAAAACGTAAATAGATTAATGAATAAAATGAGATAACACACTACGCATGATGAACCGACTCTCAAATCTTGAGACCCTTTTTCAGGTCAGTTGTTTTAGTTAAAGTATGAGCCAATTGATTAGTTGTTTTACGAATTAGACTAAAAGAACGATAACTGTTTAACTGATAGAGAAAAATAGGTGAATACAGTCTTGGCAAATAAAATTGAGATAAGTCCGGCCTTGGTCTCTTATTAGGTTAAAGTGTTTAATGAGACAATAGGTGTAACATATGATTTCACATATATCGTTCACTCTTTTCTTCCATTAAATTTAACGTGACATGATTATGATGATATAATGACGATGGGCAAGTGTTGTAAAATATATTTATACGATGGTCATTATCCTAGTTTCTATTATATACAGTTTACTCATTGTTGTATATATGTATATATATAAAGCAGTTATGAAAGAAAAGAGGCTTTGGCAGTTTATGTATTTTCCTCTCTAGTTCTCTTTTCCATTTACTCTTCTCTCTACTTCTTGCACTGTTCTGGCGTATAGTTATGCTATCGTCCCAGAAGATTGAACTAAAAAGACCCATTTACAACATAGTTTTAATTATTATAACTTATAGATATTTAATATTTTTCGGAATAAACTTATTATTAACAATATAAATAACTTTTCAAATGTTAACATTTTCGAGCAAAACATGTGACGTCTACTAAGTATAAACTAGAAGAGTTTTATATGCTTGTTTAATTTAAGAGAAAATTGTGCTTACCACCCATAAATTATAAGGTAATTGTAGGATTATCATATCCTTAGTTAAGATCACGTTCACTTCTTATCTCTAAGACATAATGGCGTTGTAAATTTCGCCATTTTTTTTATTAGGTTATACTCACTCATCGTCCCTAAGTTATTGATCGTGTTCACTTCTCAATCACTAAGATATAATGGCGTTGCAAATTTCGTCTTTTTTCTAACAGGCTAATCATGTTCAGTGCTCACTTCTTGTCCCTAAGTTGCAAATTTCTCTTAATTTAACTACTTCGTATATAATTAACTTGATGAAATTCGAATTCCAAAATCACCTTTCACATACATCATGATATAATGGCCTAATCTGGTAGTCAATAATCCAAGAATGTTAATTCAACAGGCACCACATACGTACGTGGTCAATATTTGGCCATGAAAGCAGGAAATATAGGTCCAGCGAATTACCAGATACCAAGTCAAAACGATTAAATTAAACAAATTAAACAAAAAAAATAAACAAATTATTATATTGTAATATGAATATGAATAGAAATTGAAGGAGATACGAAGCAGCTAGGCGTATTTTTAAAGAATTTCCCAACGCCATCCAGGCCAACCTGCACTGAACAGGCATAAAGTATTGTTGATTAATTTGGTCATAATTGTATCACGGCTGAACATAAGCTGTCACTGCCAGTGGTTACGTGTTTTCTTTTCATGTAATTAGAAAAATCTTCCGCCCACAAAGCTGAATTGAACAAATCACAAAACCGATCATTTAATTATTCATGGACCAACAGCTTCCAATCCACCAATAGCTAATTACATCACAGACAATGACATCCCGACTCCCAATCCCCAAAAAATAATGAAATTAATGATCTTGGCATAATTTAATTCAAAATAAATTTGCTTTGCTAATAATTCTAAGGTGTAGGAGCATATATTGTGGGTATTGATGTACAAATACTTTGGAGCTTGTTGGTCAATTGAGACACATTTTTGCGATTTACCTCATCCATTAATCTTCTTAGAGTAGAGGCGGTAAAGCCCGCATGGCTAAGTTCATTGATTCTGATAGAGTAAATTATTCCGGGTCGGGTTGGATGTGACTGGAAAATCAATTAAAAGGTTGAATGATGTGGTCAAGAAGCTAGATAGGGATCTGGCCATACAATGTCGGGAGGCGCCGAGTGGAGTGGTGTAGGTTGGGAACCAAAAAGTCTCCCTAATGTGAAATAAATGTCCTTTATATAGGGATGGGAGAGGGGACACATGTCGGATGCTCGGCATGTCCTCCACATGTCCCAAGGAGGTCGGGCGGTGAAGAGTGTCCTTAGAAGTTTGGCACGTAGAGGGACGCTTGGAGACCGGGAGGTCGAATGATAATGCGACCAGAAAGGTTCACTAATAATGAGACCGGAAATGTTTACTAATAATGAGACCGGAAAGGTCTAATGATAATGAGACCGGGAAGGTCTACTAATAATGAGACGGGGAAATAGGCATACCCTCTCAAGGTCGGGACTAGTGTGCTTGGAAAGTATACTAGTGAGGTCAGGAAGTACACTACTGAGGTCGAAAAATGCACTACTGAGATTGGGAAGTGCACTAGAGAGGTCAGAAAATACACTAGTGAGGTTGAAAAATACACTAGTGAGCTCCATAGGGCAAGTGAGTTGTCCTATAACCCTATCAGATTCAGTAAGTAGTATTTTGGGACAAGAGAACAAAGTTCGAAACTCGACAGTTGTAGTGTCGAAATTATGATCGGCATTTGATCATGTCTGCAAAACCATTAAGTTACCGACTTATTGTGATTGGTGTGTGGGCCCTTGAAGTTGAGAATTCAATATTCGGGGAAGAGTAGGAGCAGGAGTTTGACTCTTTAAGTTTGGGGCCAAACTTATAAATTAATATTAGTGCGTCAAACTTCTAATTACATTGTATAATAAGTTTCGATTAGCCGGTGCCCGTGGAAAGAGTAATGTAAATTATGAAGTGATAAATTTGATTACACGTACAGAGTAATATCATAGCAATCAGGAGGTGTTTGGTTGGAGGTAATTTGGGTGTAGTTGAATTGTAATTTCGTAGATGTTAAAAATTACGCCGTTCGATTGGAGGGAATTGTAATTCCACCGAATTGCAATTCCTTTCAAATATTGAATTGCAATTTATAGGGTACCCCGTGAATTGCAATTCGGTGTTCGAGAAGGGCAAAATTGTTAGTGTAAAGACAATTTTAATTTGCCCCTGCAATAATACCCTCTGTTTTTAATATTTTATTATTATTATTATTATTATTATTATTATTATTATTATTATTATTATTATTATTATTATTATTATTATTCAGTCATTTTATCACTTATTCCCTTTTGATTCCCTATAATCTTTTATTCATGCATATCAAATATTGTAAATTGAATTCATACTTTATTCCACCTTATTCTTTTCCCACCAAATTACAATTCATTTCCCACTAATTTCTTCCTTCCAACTAAACGCCTTGGAACAGGTTGATACACAAGCTAGCACTTGGGCAGTCTGGTGTTGCTCTCATCACTTTTTCTAAAATTAATATCGGTTTTCATTATTATAGTAAACTTGTTTATTGGTAATTCATCAATTTCACCATAATTTTATAATCATCTTTATAAAAAATACAAATAATTATAAATACAAAAAATATTTTAAAAAATGTATGCAATAATACCTCAACACACAGTAAATATTATTAATAATTAATTTTAATTAATAGACTCATATGTGTCCAATATCATAAAGCCGCACTCATTGTGGGCACAATCAATTGAACATATCCGATCCTCTACTCCCTTTGCCAATTATTGCTAATAATCAAATAAATTAATTGCTTCTATTTTTAAAATTGAGAAATCTTCACCATTGTCTCTCTCACACACGCGCGCGTAATGGCAAAACGTTATACGGAGTATTTAATTAGGTTGTGTTTGGTTAAAGACTTTTGCACCATACTATGAGCTTTGATACTCATCACCATGTTTGTTAGTTTGTCTACTTTTGTTATCTTATTAATGAAATCAAATAATTTAGTAATTATAAAATCTGATGGGGACGTGGGATAAGTATTGACTCAAGGGGATGAAGAAGGAAGTATGGAGCAAAATGTTAAAGGATATGCTACGAAGGGGTATAGAACTCACAACCACAAGCATAACATCACAAGTTCCAAACCACCAATAAAATGACTCTCGGGATCCTATGCCCCCATCAAAACTCATTACCCTTTTACTCATCTACTTTTAAACAATAGAATAAAAAAATAAGAGAAAATAAAAGAAAAAGAATTAAAAGGTCATTGTCCATGCATTAAATATGAAATTTTAATATATATATATACACACACACTCACACATATGTATTTGTACATATCTGTATTTTATATATATATATATATATATATATATATATATATATATATATATATATATATATATATATTTAATTAATTAGTTATTTATTTTAATTCCAAGTTCTATTTACTACCAAACAAAACGACTCATTTATTTAAACCTATCACCATCACCAAGTATTTGACGATCTGATTCTAATATTTGAACCAAACACGCCCTTATATTTATGTGAAATATTGAAAAAAGTCAATTTTAGTAGGCATTTTAAAATTTGATGTATTTCGAAGTTGATTTATTATGGTCTTTTGACTTGTTGCAATATCAAATTCAACAATTTTTTAGACTTTAGGTTAAGTGAATTCAACTGTGTTAGTTGGAATAATTTTTAAATTATTATTAATAATTCATCTTTATATTCTCCATTTATTCATTTTAACTCTTCAGCGGTAAGGATCAAACGCTTACACTATTCCAAAAGGTATAACCCGTATTAAAGGTGTAATTTTATTTTCCTATTATGTCACATTTTCGAGACCCATGATACTGGCCCTTCAGACCTCCGTCCCAGGGCCGGTTGTTTGGTTTTCGGGGTCCTGTGCTAATAACTAAGTGAGGCCCTATCAAAGTATAAATAAACTGTGAATTGAAGAAAAATTGCAAAGAGAAAAATGCAAAAAACCTAATTTTGAGCCAATATAATCACAAATACATATATTAACTATTAGGTCAGGGCTGGACTAGGGACCCCCAAAATCCGGCCCTGCTCCGTCCAATACTCTTTTTAGTCACATATGGATTTGGCTCTTTCACCGACCTCTACCCAACAACTTTCATCGTCGTCCCTGTTCATTTCTTTCTCAAATTTCTAATCCAGTTTTTGCTAAATTAAAGAGGAATATAATTTGCCATGTTCTTTATTATCGCGATAAGATATTCTTTAATTTTGGAATCTCTTAATTATTCAATTTTACTTTTCTATTTCTTAATATCTGACTGTATAAAGGTTAGAGGAATTGTATTAGTCCACGTTATTGAAAAGCAGTTAAATTTGGAATGGTCAAAGCCTGGCAAATTATTGTTTAGAGAAAAGTAATTTATATTTTTAGGCAAAAACCTGTGAGACCGTCTCACCGTGAGACGGGTCGGGTTAAGATGAAAATGTAATACTTATACGCACAAATGTCATACTTATATGCTCAAATGTAATACTAATCTGGAATAAAATTTTGCTACTTATAAGGGTAAATGTAATACTTTTAAGGGAAAATACAATACTTTTACATTTCGATTAAAAAGTGTTACATTTTCCCTCAAAGGTATTATATTTTTCAAGTAAGGGACACATGTCAACGTTACTTATTATGAAAAATGTAATACTTTTTCTCTTATAAGTAACAAAATTTGTATTCTTGACTAGTATTATATTTAAGCATATAAGTATGGCATTTGCATATATAAGTATGGCATTTGCATGGTGCTTCGACTCGACCCAACCGTCTCACGAATAAGGATCCGTGAGACGGTCTCACACAAGTGTGACCCATATTTTTAATATACTAAAAGTACATTATTTGTGCATTAAATTTACATTATACAAAATAATATATTTTCAGTATTCAAATAATGTACTTTCCTTGAATACAAGGTACATTTTTAATATACTAAAACAATTGTACATGTATGCTTTTCTTAAGTTTGTAAATTGAAATTATTTGCAAAAACTCCAAATATGACCGTTGTGACTATATGCACGCCATTAACAAGATGTACACACGAATGAATTTTTGAGTATAAGTTAAAAACCATTTAAGTTTCCAAGTTAAATTTATTTTTGGGAGTGTTTGGTAAATAATTGTTGACTGGTTGGGTTAGTGAGTTTGATTAGTTGATAGTATTAACTGATTGTAGAAAGATGTTTCAGCAGCTTTGAGCAACTTTTTGAATTTTAACATTTTGAAACAATAAACTGTTAAAAAAGCTAATTAATCAAATATTTATATTGAATGTTTAACCAAGTCAAACAATTAATAATGGTCAAATGAGCTAAAATTGGTTGATAAGCTTACTTATGTTACCAAACATGGGATTTAGAAATTCTTATCAAAACGTCATAGTTTTGACCGCTAACAATATCTACGTGCAAGCTAAAAGCTTTATTCATGTGTTGGTAAGTTTAAATTATTTGTAAAAATTTCAAATGTTATGGCTAATAACTGTTTTTTTTTTTTTTAACACATTCAGCTCTAGCAGGATTCTTCTTCCACTAACAATATTTTTATCACTTGAAAATTAAATAAATGTGTAACTAAGCTTCCAAGAAAAACAGCAATCCGTGTAATGAATGGCTTTAATTTGGGTCAAATTAAGAGTCAATAATCTTTTTTTTTTTTTGAAAGGATAAGAGTCAATAATCTTATTTAGTAAGCTGAAAACATGCAACGTTTACAATAACTTGAAATTATTTATTGGATTCCAAATGCGACCTCTAACAGCTTTGTTTTTAGTCCTCTTGTGCATACTTTAAATTTCTTCCTTGATTAATTTTTAGTTAAAATCTTAAATTAGTATAATTTTTAGTTAAAAAAAATAAAAATATAAATCTTAATTTAAAAAGTTTATATATATATATATATATATATATATATATATATATAGGGAAGGGTTCAGGTGCTGATATATCTTCCCGTGCGGTTGTGCGATACTCACCTTAAACATTAAAACGGCGCACCTTAAATACACAAACCACGCACCTTAAGCTAAGAACATAAACCACACGCCTAAAGTTTTTAAATGGTGCACCTTCAGTTGAGAACACATTGCGCACCTTAAGTACACACACCACACACCTTAAGAATACAAACCACGCACCTAAAGTTTTAAAATGACGCACCTTAAGTTTCAACAACTCACGCATCTTAAGCATACATATCACGCACCTTAAGAAGGAAAACAACGCACCTTAAGAATGAAAACTACACACCTTAAACTTTAGGTTCACTTACTTTAAGTTTCAACACTCACGCACCTTAAGCATACGAATCACATACCTTAAAGAAGAAAATTTCGCACCTAAAGCCATCGCACAACCTCACGGGAAACACCCCATTGCAGGGAAACTAAATTTTATATATATATATATATATATATATATATATATATATATATATATATATATATATATATATATATATATATATATATATATATATATATATATATATATATGATTAGATAACCAGTTTAGGTGAGATTGTAAGATCAAATCTTGTGCATCAATGTAATAATTTTAAAGGTCTAGATTGATTAAGATTCCAAGTTGAAGTGTGTGCTAACGGTGATTAAATGTGTGCGAATGATGATTAAATGTGTGCGAACAGAGTGGGTGTGTCAATCAATCTAGACCATTAAAATTTATTAGATTCATGCACAAGATTTGATCTCACAATATTTTAATGGTCTAGATTGAGTAAGATTCCAAATTGAAATTTATGCGAACGAAGATTAAATGTGTGCGAACGAAGTGGTGCATCAATCAATTTAGACCATTAAAATTTATTAGATTGATGCACAAGATTTGATCTCACAATCTCACCTAAATAGGTGATATCATAGGAACCCTCCCTATATATATAGGGGCGTGCTCAGGTGAGAACCCTCGCCTAGGAAAGAAATAATAACTATTCACAACCGTCCACATGTACAGATCAACGAATCAAATGTAATTTTAAAGAAACGATGCGGTGGCGTTTTCGTAAATAAGTCAAACTTTGCTGCAATTAATTGCGTCATAAGTGTAAGTAGTTGGTGCACATTTGCAAGTAAAATCACTTACGAGTGCACCTATTTTCACTTACATGTGCAAGTAATTTACCTTGTTAACATTCGTGCACCTAATTATAACGTTAGGTGCAACTAGTTATAACGTTAGGTGCACTTAGTATTGATGCTCAATGCACATTTTACTTGCACCTGTAATATATTTTACTTGCACCTGTAATACAATTTACTTGCACTTATTAGGTTCACTATATGAAACTTCTACTTGCACTACTTGTAATACATTTTACTTGCACTTCAATGTTCAATTATTTACGAAAATGTCACCGCATTTTTTTTTTCTTAAATCAGTGTTTCTGACCTGTTAGATTTGGACATGTGGACGGATGACATGCGTTCTCACTTTTCTCCTAGGCGAGTAGTTCGCACTTGAATGCGATCCTATATATATATAATTATTCGGGGGCGGGGAGGGGTATCCCCGTCCTCGACGGAGAATTACATGTATTTCCCGTCCCCGTCCCCGTTCTCCAAAAAATTTCTCCATCCCTGTCCCCGTTAGGGCGGGGATCGGGATCCCCGTCGGGGATGGGGCTAATTGTCATCCCTAATTTTGGAGGACTCTCCTTAGTCACTCCTAATAACCTAATTTTTAGCTGAGAAAGAATATAATCCTTGTTATGTTTGTTGTAAATTAAATACTTCATTTTAATGTATGGTCAATATAGGGCCGGTCCAAACATAAAAGAGTCCTTATATGAAAAACTAAAATTAATTTTTCTTTTAAATACCAAAAAAATTTATTGAAGCACAAAGAGTCAATATGACATCCACTGTGACTCAATCTCATGATCTCCCATATGGAAAAGTTACTACATGCTATCTGAGCACAAGGTGCTTGAATTAGCACTAATATTTAAATTTAATTATACTAAAAAAATGATAAAATCAAATAACATGAAATAAAATTATAAAATTTTCAACAATTTTTTAAATACAAAATAATCATGACAAAAATTTCTATGTGCTTTACTTGATGAAAAATCATCAATAATTGCATCAAGATTAATATTCTCTAGCCTATCATTCTCAATGCACAAAATGACCAAAAATTATATATATAATTATGATTAAAAAATTATATATATTTTAGAATCGCAAAAACCACAAAATACGTTTTCCGAATAAACATTACATATTTACCTTACTCATTAGTCATTAAAGTATTATAGATTTAGTCATTAAAGTATTATAGATTTATAGCCCTATAGGTGTGTTTGTTACCTGTGTGAATTGTAGAGGGAAATAAAAATAGAAAAAAATAAAATAACAACATATAAGTTATACAATTGACAATGGTGTAGCCGTGTAGGATACTAGGATCCAGCGAGCATATTTATGGATGGTTAATTGTGCAGAAAGTAGCGTGAATCCATTGCTTAATCCTACCATATTTATGTATGATCTTCAACTCTTTATTATTAATTAAAATTCTACCTTAATTACAATTCTTATTAATTCTCTTATTTGCCCTTAATCTAAATATGTAGCATGAATCCATTGCTTAATCCTACTTAATCTCAGCCACTTAATATAATGATATGGATGGTTATGATGTTTCTTCATAATCCTCTATTAATTAGTGTCTTCATCTGAATAAGGGCATATATATATATATATATATATATATATATATATATATATATATATATATATATATATATATATATATATATATATATATATATATATATAGCCTTGTAGGCCAGACTTTATAGATATAGGCATGCGCCTATTTAATAAATAGGCTTTAAAACAGGCTTAAGCCCAGGTAATAGGATTACCTACAAGAATGTAATGTGAGATTTTGGGAATGTAAAATTACCTGATGTGTTTGGTTAAAGTGGTAGGAATGTAATATTAACTTGTTTGGTTGAAGGTTATGTTTTAGGTTATATTACATCAATTATACATAAATGCCCTCATAAAAATTGAAAAGTGTAAATTGCAAGTCTCTTTTTATTTTTTATAGTTCAAAATTTAACAAAATACTTCTAATAATAATAATAATAATAAGAATAATAATAATAATGGAATGCATAAAATACTTCTAAGCTACAATTCAACAATTGAGTTTTAATCTTAAGTGACGGGTGGTAGTTTTGCATAGGGTTGAGGTGTCAAATAATGTAAATGTGATAAAACGGAAAGTCTATGACTCCCCGAGTGTCGGTCTCGAAAGAAGGACGTGGAGGTGTGTCAAGTGTTCGTGCGTTTAATTGATTGAGTCATGCTAAAGATTTGAATGTGGTTGTGGGCATGGTGAATAGAGATTTGAAAGTGTAGAGGTTCATAAGATTGTTGTAAAATGAAGATAAAACAAATATGAGTAAATGTATGTAAGAGAGTAAGGGATTGGATAGTGCTAATCTATGTTGCATCCTAGTGTGTCTAATGCAATGGATAAACGAAGCAAAGATGTTGGCTATTCAAGAGTGTGTCTTCTTAGTCCTCTTCCACCTCTGTGTACTAGGGCTTCTTAGACTTAGGAGTGCCTTCAAGCAACCAAAGTCCTAAGAGATATTTTATCAAACACCTTAGCTACACACTTTCCTACTATTCTTAAGAATTCCATAGGATCTATGATTGTCACAAAGCTTTCAATCTCAACTCTAATCAAAGACATGAAAGAGTCAAGAGCTTAATCTCTCATCTAGATTGGCCAAATCCAAACAAGATATCATCAAAACAACAATCAATAGACAAGAATAGAATTTCCAACAATCAAAGCAATTAAATCCAAAATAAGATATAAGATCATCACACTAGCAACATATCTTCACACAATCCAAACCCTAGATTAAACTAGCCACTCATATTCAAGAATTCAAAGACAATAGCTAATTTAATCCAAGAACAAGATAATGAAAATAAAATAGATTAAGATGTAATAGAGATCACCTAGTATTGAAGTGTTTCTTCAATCCAAGCTTGTTGTCTTTCTTACAAGGTGAAATTGCAAAACTAAACTATCCTAAAAAAACTAAGAAATGAAAAGAGAATTTTTCTAAAATGAAAGAAGGGAGGAACTCTCCTGAAATTCTATCAAGGTGCCTTAAATAGTCTCCAAAATTTCGCCCTAAAATAAATCTCGCGCAGTGTTCCAACCACGCCTCCCACACGCGTGGTTGCGTGCGTGGTTGGCTACTGGAATGCTGCCACACCTCCAATCACGCGTGTGGGCCTCATTCCGGGTTTTTCGGGGCTCCTGACTTGCTCGATTTGCTTGTTTAGCTCGTTCTTTGTTCCTAATAGCTCCCGGGACCTCTGTAATGTCTCAATTCATGCCAAAAGTAGCTTTGTGTGC
Organism: Ipomoea trifida; assembly: GCA_003576665.1. Classification (NCBI taxonomy): domain Eukaryota; kingdom Viridiplantae; phylum Streptophyta; class Magnoliopsida; order Solanales; family Convolvulaceae; genus Ipomoea; species Ipomoea trifida. Next base: position 21,680,086 of record CP025646.1, read on the forward strand.
AGTTAATGGATTTAAAGCACAAATTCTCTCAAAATTATCACTTAAGGATACTAAAAACGCTATAAAGCACCCTAGTTTATACTCAAATAATGGGTATCTTGGGAGCTTATCATTAAGCCACTCCATTACCTCACTTAATTGACCCGCTCTATTCATAAGCCATGCAAGACCACCGCCCAACATGACCAAATAATTCAGCCCATGAATCATTAAAATTCAGCCCATAATTAATTAATCCTCCATTCGGCCATAGCAACAACTTAACCAAAGAAGGATAGTTGAGGGCAATATTCGAATATTAAAAAGTAATCTCACATTACCTAACAAAAACTTGATAATCAGATCACCTCAAACATACCCCATTTCCTACGTGACGGTCATCTTAGATTACTTAGCATTCTAGATTATTTAAACCAAACATGGTAATATAACATTAGCTTCCTCAGATTACCAGGGTAATGTTAGATTCCTTGAACCAAACGCACCTAGGTGTAATAAGATTAATTATTGTACTTTTCCAAAAAAAAAAAAAAAAAGATAATTATTGTACAACTCAATATTATTGACCACGTGTGGGTGGAAGTTTCGAGAAGTCCAACTTCTCGTCTGTGCTCTTCAACAAACGTAAAGGACCGTATCTCGACTGAGTTTAAGAGAATCCACAACTCTGAGTTTTAGTGAGTGAATCCAGAGAGCTTTCTCTCTCTAACCTCTATCACTAAAGCAGATTGCAGCAAGAAGATGGGTTCAGATCAGAAAGTGCATAGCTTTGAGGAAGTCGCGAAGCACAACAAGACCAAGGATTGTTGGATTATTATCAATGGAAAGGTTAGATCTTCTTCGTTCTTTCCATTTATCCTATTTAATTTTCCTTATCAGATTAATTTGTGAGTTATTTCATGATTAAAATTTATTGGAGTTTTTTTGAAATTTTCGTAATCGTTGCGGTGCGATGTTGTTTTAAATTATCGAAAATTTCCCAAATTAGCGGAAACTATTCGAACCTGACAAGATGAATTTATGGTATTACAATCCTTCTGAGCTCATTGATGTTCAGTACATCTCTGAAATTTACCTTGTAGGGGCATCGATCATTTAATTTAGTTATTACTTTATTTTGTTGCTGTTTTTGGAGCTGTACTAATTGTTTTTGCTAATTGATATTGATCGAACTAATTCAACCAGCTTGTGTTTATAATAGCTTCACATATATGTTAGAAAAGTATCAATTAAATTGCATATAGTAAACAAGACAGAAGTGAAAAATATAAAGTAGATCGCATGTAAATTGAAGATTTCGAGCTAATAATAATTTAGTAGAGCTTATGGTAAATGTAAAGAGCTTATGGAGTGATTTTAGTTAAGCCCGAAAGTGATGATTTAGTGTCCCTTCATCCTTGATGGTGGAGTCTTTTATAGTGGAAGAATGAGAAGGACTTTATGGTTTTCACGGTGAAATAATTTGGTGTAATGGCTATTCAAGGAGAGTAATGAGCTTTGTTCTCAAAAAAAAAAAGGAGAGTAATGAGCTTATTCAATATTCAAGGTGGAAATAATGTAATAATGGGGATCTATGGTGGAATAATCGGTGGTATGATGGAAATTTAGGGTGGAATAATGCTCCAATGGTTACTTTGTTCGAGATTAGTGATTCTCCAATGGCTGGTTTGATGGGGCTCTGTGCTGAGTCATCTAATTCTGGTCAAGTGGGATATTATCCATTTATCCATTAGATATATTACAAACCTCAGTAACTTGTGTTCAGATATGTGATGATCTTTTAATGAAAAGGAAATGAATATCATAATATAATTTAATTAATAAGTAACTAATGAATTCGTATATAGGCTTCAATGCCCTGATAATACTTATGAGCTCATAAATCTTCACTATAAACTCTTTTTGACGCCTCTAACAAGATTAGGCAGGTTATACTTTGTATTTCTAATTATCCCTTTTTCAGACCTAGAGTTTGTCAAGGGGAGAATTTTAGGATGAACTCACGTTTAACTCCCAACCTAATCGGACAGTATGTACTGACATTATGTCCTCATTGAATTCTATTGAGCATGGAACTGCTAAATCCACCGTCAACCAGTCTTCTAGGTTATGTTGTTGGTAACTTGAATCCAAGTTAATCTTGACCCACATCTTCATCCCTTATACAGAGTTGCTTATTACTGTAACCTTTAGCTCGTTCTAACTGGTGCTTATATGCATAAGATATGTCAAAAATAATTTATTTATAAAAAACAATCTTAATCAATATTTTTTAGTGCTCTATAAATGCCACATTGGAATTGATTTTCTTTTTGATCTATAATATGGTTTCTTTCTTCTGTTTCTACGTGTCAGTTATAGCCATCTTATAGACATGTTACTTCATTAACCAACACTAGCTACCATAGAGTATGTTGCTGACATGCCCATTTAATAGGATGTGAGTCATGAGACTCACTTCATGCAAATTTTATGATTACGTAAAATGCTTATTACACTCTACTTCTTCTAACGAATCTCAAGTCTATGGTTTGCTCTGAATCTTCCTATCTTTATGAAGATAGAATGAAGCTGGGTGAACTTTATTGAGCATCTATTAGTTTAGAGAACAGTTCCTTACAATTGAACTCTGAAATGGTGTATTAGGTTTATGATGTAACTCCATTTATGGATGATCATCCTGGAGGTGATGAAGTCCTGCTTTCAGCTACAGGTAATGCTATCACTCATGTTTTTTGGGAAAGATGATAATCACCAAGAGTGGCTTCTGAATTTGTGTGAGATTATATTTTTAGGGAAGGATGCAACAAATGATTTTGAGGATGTTGGGCATAGCGATTCTGCTAGAGAAATGATGGATCAATATTACATTGGAGAGATTGACATGTCTACAGTCCCATTAAAACGCGCTTATATTCCACCACAACAGACCCCATACAATCCCGACAAGACCCCAGAATTTGTGATCAAGATTTTGCAGTTCCTTGTACCCCTATTGATCTTGGGCTTGGCCTTTGCTGTTCGACACTACACCAAGGAGAAGTAGTGGATTCGGATGTTATTGTCCATGTGTTCAGGCAGTTGTCTTTAATACTTTATGTTAATTGTTTAATGAGAACTTCTTTCCCCTTTTTGAGTCGCATTGTATGCAACATGAACTACCAAGCTGAGGTATCTGATCCTGTTATTGGATTAGACCTACCTTTCATTCTCTTGTGGTTCCTTATGGTCACCACCTTTGGGCATTAGTTGCTTTAGAAAGAGATGGATGCAGAAGTGTAGTAAGTTATTATTGATAACAGTTTTTTTTTTTTTTCAAGGGTAAAATATATAAACTTCATTAAATGGCATCAAAAGACAGAGCATTACAAATGAAAATAGGAGGGTCATAGAGCCACTCCATGCAACCAGTCATAGACACAAATTTCCTAGCTAGCAAGTGGACAACGTGATTTGTTGATTGCTTAGCAAACAAGACAAACACTTCAAGAAGTGATTACACAAGTCTTTTATATCTAACAGTACTAAATCAAAGGCAGAATTGAAAATAGGTCAATATGAACAATGTCCATGTTTTGATCCTTCAACCAGCTTAGCGCTTCATGCACTGCTAATGTCTCTGCTTCAAGAGCCGAAAATATACCTCTTCTGACCACACACTTCGTTGCTTGGAACACTCCGTATTCGTTCTTGAGAAACAATCCAAATCCTTTCTGAGCTCCTGATTCGTCTTCAGCCATCCTTGTTTCGGTTTTGTCCATGTAGTAATGAATGGAGCCCTGTTGTGTGTGCTCAGATTTACAGCTATTGTAATTGTCTGTCATTCTTGCAAGTGGGTCCGAGCCCTCTCCACCATCTGCTGGGCTGATGTATTCTTGTTGTTCCACCTTTTGTCATTACGAGCCAGCACGTTATTAACACCAAGCAGCACTGATTGTAAACACTACGTGATCCAACTTCCAATTCTTAGCCACTTTACATGTCACAAAAAAGTGTTTAGCTGTTTCGACATTGGTTCCGCATAGAGGGCAGGGCATAGTTCTAATAATTCCACTCTTCGTCTCTTCTAATGCTTAAGAAGTCTGCTGTTGGGAGGCAAGCCATACAAGCTTGCCATATGAATGTTATGACCTTGGGAGGAACTTTAATTTGAGCTGCCATATTTTTAATAAGCCTACACTTGTATTATCTGCACATTCCCCAACTAAAGCTCTATAACAACTTCTCACAGTGAAGTTGCCCCTTTTCTCTCCATCGACTCTATAACAGCTTCTCATAGTGAAGTTGTCCCTTTTCTCTCTATCCTAGATAATTCTGTCATCTCTGTTCTAGTTGGGTAACGGAATACTTAGTATGAGATTTGCATCTCTCCGTTTCCAACCCTCCACCTGCTACAATTCTTAATGATATTTTGAATTTTTAGTAGGCTAGACCAAATGAAAGATGGATTGCTACCTTAGAAGCCTCCAAGAAATTAAACAACTACCAGTGATGGTTTTGTGACCGGCGAGCCAACACAACCGATTGAATCATAAGTAAAATATAAAAAAGCGGAAAGAATAGACAAGACACAAGAATTTTGATGTGGAAACCACGGGCCTTTTTGTCGAAATTTCACTATTTTTATTGGGTATTTGTACATGTGGTATTGTGTTTTTTAGTCTAGTCTAAATAAATGTGGATCATTGTTCTTCTCAAACTTTCCTCCAGAAAGAAAATGGAGCCCCCTTCTCTCTTGTCCTTCACGTCAGTTTTATAACAGTAGGGTGAGTAGTGTAGGCTTTCCACCATAATGGAGTATTCAATGAGTCTTAATGGGAGTTAAATGGGTAGTTAAATTGGGGGTTATGGATAATTTGGAGAGTTTATGAGTGATGAATGAGAAATAATGTGAAATAAATGGGATAACTAATGGGTAATGATGGGGTAATTATTCGGGGGTTATGAAAGAATGTTAAGGAGCCGACTGATCACGTCCCGAGTACTAACTGCTGAGTCCGAGTGACGTGCCTGACTGCTTGCTAGGTAGTATCGACTGGGTGCCTATGCTAGGTATCTATCATAAATCCCTCACTTTTCTGTGTCTCGCGAAGCATGACACGGGAAAGTATATTGTCTCGTCACAAAATCAACTCAATAGCTAACTTCCGAATTAGAGTTTTCAGAAAAAAAAAAAAGAAAAAAAAAGAAGAAAAAAGGCATTGAAATACAATGAATATTATTTAAAAAAAATTAAATTGAATAACAATTTAAAATTTTAAAAACAATATATATATATATATATATATATATATATAACAAAAAACAAAACAGAGCAACCCCTCGCCGGAGGGGTTGCTTCGTTTTTGTTTTTGTTTGTTTCTTTAATATATTTTTTTTAATTTTTAAATAGTTCTTTAATTTAATTTAATTTAATAATATTTCTGATTCAATACCTTTATTTTTTAAAATTATAATTCCAATACCTAATCTTTTTGTGTAATTAAATTTTTTAGTCAACATTGTTATTTGTGAGATGAAACTATTGGTAATTTGGGCGGAAAAGAATACTAACTGAACCTATATGACTCTATATATATGTGTCTTTTTTTGTATATGTATAACACAATCTTTAAGCCATGGATGGTTGGGTAGAAGATTTTTATAGTTACAATGATCAAAATCAAAACCATTTTTTTAGTGACAATGACCAAAATCAAAGCCGTTTTTTTAGTTACAATGATCAAAATCAAAGCCAACGACATTATGAGGTATTTTAAGTATTATTTGTATTTAAATATATTTTATCATATATCCAAATTCATTTATATTATCTATATTATATTATATTAAACATTATTAATGAATTGTTATTTATTTCTATTTATACTGTCAAATATCATTACTAAAAGTCATTATTTGTTCTCCTGTTTAGAATGAAGATGCAATTGAACTTCATGATGACAATAGAAATAAAAATGATAATCAGAAGAACCCAAATCTCGAGGTTGCATGCAAATTTTCTACTGAAATGGTAAAACTATAATTAACCTATTATAATTTATATTTATATTTTATAAATATAAAAGAATATTTTATACTTGCATAGTAATTTAATTATTAATAAAAATAATTATTTATTAGGCGTTCATGTCTCGCGAAGATTTAATTGAATGGGTTCAAAGAAGATGTCAAGTTCTCGGATATGTTATTGTGATCAAAAGATCCCGGCAAAAAAATTTTACAATTATATTTCAGTGTGACCGTAGTGGTACTTACGAGCCAAAAAAAAAATCATAAAAAAATACGGGCACAAAAAAAATTGGTTGTCCATTCCAATTGGAGGGAAAATACATGCGTGCATTTTCACATGTCTTGTTGATAGATGCGACATATAAAATAAATAGGTACTCAATGCCTCTTGTCGAAATGGTTGGTGTAACTTCGACCAACATGACATTTTGCATAGCGTTTGCCTTCATTCACAAAGAGAATGAGTTCAATTATAATTGGGCATTAAATTGTCTCAAAACCACAATTGAGGGATGCATTACTCCACGTGTTATCGTCATGGATCGAGAGTTGGCCTTGATGAAAGCATGCAAGAATGTGTACCCGGAAGCTAAAGGATTACTTTGTAGATGGCATATCTATAGAAGTATTTTGAGAAAGTGCAGGTCATCGATAACATCAAGCCACCATTGGGATTTATTCTACCAAACATGGAATGCACTAGTTGAGTCTCAGTCTCAAGAAGCATATATGTCCCGTTTAGCCCAACTAAAAATAATTTTGATTGACTTTCCAGGTATTATTATATGTATATTTTAATATATTTTTTAATAAGGCATATTTGTGCAACTAATGTATTTATCCACATTTTCAGGTGTTTTTGGTTACATTGAGGATAATTGGTCGAAATCGTATAAAGAAATGTTTGTATCTGTTTGGACTGATCAATTTCTCAATTTTGGAAATCACACCACAAACAGAGTTGAGAGTCAACATGCCAAGTTAAAAAAATACTTGGAGTCATCACAGTCAGATTTGGAGACATTAATGCATTATATCGACCGAGTCATTCAGTCACAAGACGCATCAATCAAATCAAGTCTTGAACAAAGCAAAATTGTCATTCGGCATCGGTTCAACACTTCACATTTTCTTGAATTGCGTGGATTTGTGTCAATTCATGCACTCAATCTCATATTTAATGAGTTTGAGAGGTTAAAAGCTGGCGGGTTTATTTTTGAAAATTGTGGATGTCGATTGCGCACAAGTTGTGGGCTTCCATGTGCACACGAGCAGGTAACATATTTTAACAATGATCATCCTATCCTACTTGATTCGATTGATATATTTTGGAGAAAGCTCGACTTATCACCTTCCATCTCTCTAAACAATGAAGATTTTGGTTTTGAGCATGAGCTTCATATGTTTAAGGATCAATTCAAGAAACAATCAAGAACGGGTAAATTCAGTATATTGAGAAAGTTGAGGGAGATGTTACGCCATCTACAACTTTGGTGCGTGAGCCGGCTGTGCATATAAATATTCGTGGGCGTCCCACTTCAAAGAACAAATCTCTTAGAAAAACTCAAGATCATCCAACTATGCCCACTCAAGATCCTGGTAGACATAGTTTTTCAACTGCATCGAGATTTGCCGAGCCAAATGCTTCTCAGTTTCAAGAACCAGCTCGGAATAGTTGTTCAATTGTACCAACTCCAGGTGATAGACAATTTTTGCATCCATATATTCATCAGCTTCCAGTTATATTTCATCCTTTCATAATGCAAGTGCAAGATGTGAGACCTGACGGAAATTGTGGATTTCGAGCAGTAGCTACATGTCTTGGTTTTCCGGATGACCAATTGTTCAAAATTCGAGCTAATTTAATGGAAGAACTAGAGTCTTACAAGATGGAATATACCAATATGTTCGGATCTAGCCCACCACCTTGGTACGAGCATGTAGCAATTGCCGTTGGTTACGTTAATAATAATCATTATGTTAAGATAACATTGACAGGAGGGTACCCAATGCCTACTATTGCTCCACAATGGGCTTATTTTAAATATGATTGTGTAGATGCATGGATTACTCCATAGGTAAATTGGATCAATACTTACAATGAGTATGTACGCTCTAGTTGTACTCATGAGAATGTTATATTGGATTGAAATGGAATGAAAATTTTTCTTTTTATATTTTATTGTGATGTTAATGTGTTTTTATTGTTTTTAGCTATTGAAAATTAATTTATTATATTATTATAATAAAGTAAAATAATGCATACAAAAAGTTTGAGTTATAAAGAATATCATGAAAATTTATTAAACATTAGATACTACAAAAAGTAATTAAAAATTATTATACTATCACAATTTAAAATAATAATAAAAATAAATATTTTAAATATTTAATTACAAAATATTATAGATAAAATTATTATTCTATCACAATTAAAAATATAAATAAATAAATAAATAAGAAATAATAAATATCTTAGGCAAAAACTTGTGTGAGACCGTCTCACCATGAGACGGGTCGGGTCGGGCCAAGATGTAAATGTAACACTTATATGCACAAATGCCATACTTATATGCTCAAATGTAATACTAATCATGAATAAAATTTTTGTTACTTATTAGGGTAAATGTAATACTTTTAGGGGAAATACAATACTTTTATATTTCGATTTAAAAGTATTACATTTTTCCTCAAAAGGATTATATTTGCCCATTATAAGTGAGAGAGACACTTGTCAACATTACTTATTATGAAAAATGTATTACTTTTTCTCTTATAAGTAACAAAAATTGTATTTTTGATTAGTGTTATATTTGAGCATATAAGTATGAAATTTGCACATTTAAGTATGACATTTGCATGGTGCTTTGACCCGACCCGACCCGTATCACGAATAAAGATCCGTGAGACGGTCTCACACAAGTGTGACCCAATATTTTAAATAGAAAACATTATATTTGACCAACTTTAATGAAGATGGTGTAAATAGCAAATTCTATTTACACCACCTATAAAGCAATCAAACCTATTAAATGGTGGTGTAAATAAAATATTGGGTGGTGCAAATAGAATTACCCTTCTACCAGTTGCTCTTGACACTGGTGGTTGGAGGCAGATAACTCCAAGTTATAGGTCAAGAGTTCGAAACCGGTATTAAGAATTACCCTTCTATAAATGCAATGCCTCTGTCATGTTTGTAGAGAACACAAGAAGACAGATCCATGCCCCTCTCTCCCTCAATCCAATGCTTCTACAGTTCCACCACCATTGCTTGCCTACAATATATACTTGTGATCCCAAGGTTAAGTTCATACTTGAAGTAGGAATTTCTATATCTGAACTACGAATCTCTCTACATCTAATCGAAAAACTGAAAGTTAAGATGGCGATTAAAGAAGTTGGGTGAAGTTGAGAGAGAGTTGGGATGATGGACATAGTAGAAGTCAAGAGAGAGGTCAGAGATGGATCCACATCTTAGTAAGGAATGAGAAGAACCATTCTTGAAGGATTTGAATCAACTCCTTCGCCTTAAATTTTTATTTTAGAAAAATGATAAGAGTCAAATAAACCCTCTAACTATATAGATTTGTTCAATTAGACCCTTCGACTTCAAAAAGTTTTAATTAACTCCTTGACTCTAAAAAACTAAGCAATTAACCCTTTTTTACCTGCTATTTACAAGTTAATACCATGTCACATTATAATATTATTATTTTTTAACTAATAAAAATATTTTAACACCATCAAAATAGGTGTTAACCTGTCGCCGATTTGAAAGAAGGTCGGCAGCGCCGCAATCTTCTTCCAAACTTTGGAAGAAGGTCATTTTGTCCTTCTTCCAAATTTGGAACAAGGTGGCGTGATCTGGATACCACTTTCATCCAGCTCTGAAAGAAGGTCACGTCGACCAGCCTTCTTCCAAATTTGGAAGAAGGCAACAGCGGCCTTCGTCCATACCTAGAAGAAGGTCGCGTTGGCAAGTGACATTCTTCCAGACTTGGAAGAAGGTCGCGACGCCTTCCTCCAAAAAAAAAAAAAAAAAGCAATGAAAAGCGGCGGCGATGGCGAATGGAAGACGATCAGTGTTAACGGTAAGCATGGACAGTAAGTAGTGATGGTGAGGCTCCGACAATCAACCACAAAACGAATGACCAAATTTAGAATTTTTTTCTTTTTATTATTATTATTATTATTAATTAAAAAAATTAACTCTTTTAAAAAAATAAAATTTAATACAATATATCATTTTAATTAAATATGTTAAAGCCACATCAGCTTAAATGATCTAATCATCAAATAATTTACCGGTTACCTGAAGATAACCTACAAAATAGTCTAATTGCACTTTTTTTGTAAGTTTGAGATTTTAATTGGAGTTTTTTTAAGTTGAAGGGTCTAATTATACAAATCTGTATACTTAGAGAGCTTATTTGACCCTTATCCCTAAAAAAAAATAAAATTAATCACTTCTAATGTTTTAAAATTTAACCTGTGTCGCTGACACCCGCATAATTTGACTTTTATTGAATTCTTTTTTTTTTTTTTTTAACTTAGAATCTTTTTTTTTTTTTGAAAGGAACTTAGGGTGTGTTTGGAACGCAGGAAAATGACTTCTGGAAAATGAATTCTGGAAAATGACTCATTTTCCGGAAATCATTTTCCTTTCTTGTGTTTGGCTGCAGAGCAGAAAACTGTCTTTGTGTGTTTGGTTCATTTTCCAGAAAATAGGTCGGAAAATGAACAGAACAAAACAAACATCACAACAAAATAACAAACATCACACAAACATCACAACGGACTGGTTCTCGCTTGAGAAACCAGTCGTGACTGGTTCTCGCTGAGAAACCAGTCCGTGACTGGCGAGAAACCAGTCACGGACTGGTTTCTCGACTGGCGAGAAACCAGTCCGTCCGTGACTGGTTTCTCGACAGCGAGAAACCAGTCACGGTCGAGGACGGTTTCTCGACCGGTTTCTCAGCGTGAATGGAGGAAGATGAGGAAGATGGCAAAGCTTGGAAGATGAGGAAGATGAGGAAGATGGAGAGCGGCGGCAGTGAAGACAAGAGAGGGCAGCGAGAGATGAGGCGGAAAATGACTTCCCCTTTTTTTTGGGGGAAGTCATTTTCCCCAAAATGGGGGTCATTTTCCTTTGACCCGGAATCCATTTTCCTTTGACTTCATTTTCCCCTCACTTGCCAAACACTGAAAACTCGGAAAATGACTTCCAGAAGTCATTTTCCGGGTTTCCAAACACACCCTTAGAATCTTTAACATGACAACACTATCACGTTTAAATTTCATTCCACCTTTCAAAAGTAGTGAAACAACCACAAATTGAAAAATGAAAATGAAAATCATACACATTCTTTAAATGACAATTTTTTGACAATTTTTTAAAACACAAATTTAGAATTGATTACCTATATTACAAAACCAATTAGTTAATTTGAATCAGTATCATTCAATTAATTCAACCTTGTCCCTCGCCCCATCATTTCATCATCTCCTCACTTCATCGACTTCCTTATTGCATTGTCTGCTCACTTTATCGCAACTTTTAAAATCAATTGTCTTGATATTTTGTTTTTATATTTTAAAACATTTATTCCAATTATAAGATCATACATAACTCAATCATCAATATTAATGACGATTCCAATTCCATCCTACTAGTTTATTACCAAACATGTAAAATACTTTCACCAAAAGTCATTTTAATTATCAAGTATTTAATTCTCAATCCAATTCTGATGTTGGAATCGAACACACCCTTCGTTCTCACAGTTTCCATTCTCGAAAGTAACAAAAAAAGAAAGGTCAGTAACGTACTAACGTTCAAAGAGGACAAAGATAGGAAAAGCATCTGCCTACTCTAATCTGTTTCTCTTTTGGCCTCAGAAAGGGAGATGGATTAAACTGATAATTTGGTATTGAAGTAGTAGTAGTAATCACTCAACTGGCATGAATTCGCACCAAACAAAAGGTCAAAAGCTTATATTCAAACTGTAAAGCAGCAACAATTAACGTGATTATAGATTGTACCTAGCACAAGTGAGAAATCAAATAGATAGCGATAAACTACTTGATCCCAAAAAAAAACAAAAAAAGCTAACGGGGTAACCCAACCAAGATGGCAAGAGATCTGAAGTACAAGGTCACGAGTTCGAATCCTTGCCCTCTTGATTTGAACCGGTCAACTATAGATAACCTAGACTGATTTACTTGTATTGCCGGCTAGGGTCACAAGGCGAGATTTACCTACACGTAAGTGGTTGTGGGATTTCCTCGTCATCCGAAAACAGTTGTCTAACATTTTTGAAAACCATGATTAGAAAACAACTATACCTTGTCATGGAGGGTGACCACCAAATCATGGGCATCACCCAGGAGCTTCCATACATCAAGATTACCAGCCATGTTATTGCACTCCCTCAAAATTTCTTCCATGCTACTATGTTTCTCTATGATTTGTTTCTTCCTTTGTAGTACAGATGCTGCAATTGCATAAAGCAGCAGATCCTCCGTTGGTGGGGCCCTCAATCTTATCTTGCTCCATCCAGATTTACCAATCCTGGCCCTGATTGCAGCCTGATCTGCCCACATCACCTCCCACAGGATAATTGTTTGATCAAATGTTAACTCTCTCCTGAATAGCACTACCACCATCCTATACACAAAGAAGCAATCCTCTGCTTGAAGCTTTTCCAAGTGTCTGTAGAGATGTGAATCCTTATATTTAATAATTTTTGAAACCACGTTCAGCTGCCTCCGGATCCCCACCTCATCGAGCCTGAAGTTATGCCGAGCCTTCTTCATGAAACCAACAAAACACCAGAAAGCTTCGTAGTCCTCGGTTATGACACTAATTATCGGAGAGAGTAAATCACTCATACCCTGGCAGTAGCCAATTTCGGGGTCATATAGTGCATAGGCTTCAAGAATGGCAACTAATCGAGCAGCATGGACAATCCTGCAGGGATCCAGGTGATTGTAGTCTTTCAGCCCAACAGCCTCGGCAGATTGGTGCGCTTTCAGTTTTGAAACCGCAGCCTGACCAGGGGAATATGCCATCCACTCTCCATTAGCACGGATTGCATCAAGACGGATGATGCGTCGCCATGTCGCAAAATCTTCTACATTCAGAAGTTTTGACTGGGATTCCATTGAAGGGGAAGATCCCTTAGAGGGCATCTCAGTGGTGTTGTTCTCCATGCTATCCATGGAGGGAATATTTTGGATTGTAACAGGATCAGCAGAGGAGTCCGAGTCTGATGATTCAGAGTCAGAGTTAAAACCTAGCTCTGTGATTCGTCTTGAACCAGCATTTCCATAAAACAAAGAGTCAACAGGATTGTCTGAATATTCATTGTATGGGCTTCTTTCCCCGCTACAGAGGGATTCTCTACAACTAATATCTTCAGAAACTGGAGAATCCACCACTCCAATGAGACTTTCATTGTTTCTATTACTTGTTCTGCTAGTTCCGTTCAATTTAAACATCTTATCCTTGCATTTTAACAGTCGACGGCACTGCAATCGCAACCTAGCATATTCTTTTCTGCAGTTAACAATTAAAAAAAAAGTATATAGAATTAGGAACACGCCATATTTTCTCATTTCCCATTTTTCTGCCCACTTTCATATCTGTTCTCTCTATTTTCTATTTGGTTGCCGGAGAAGGGAGTGTTCGATGGTGCATAATTAATAGTATTGAAATCAGCAGCGGTACCTTTTCTGGCATCTTATGGAGTCTCTTTCTTCTTTAGAACTGTCCAAATCAAAGCTGCAGCAGAAACAAAGTTGAAGGCATCAGATGTTGTAAACCCAATTTTCAGTGATAGATGCAAGTAATGAAGAAGAGACGACATCAGAACCATTGCTCAGAAAGTAAAGCAGGATGATTATTTCATTAACTTTAAAAGAGGACAAAAGGAGAAAAACATCTCAGATTTTATTGGCAGCAATAGATTTACAAGGTAAGGTTTATAAAAGACATTGAGAACCAAAATCACCAACACACCATGTTTTTTGCCCTCTAGGAGCAGATGAAAATTTGGAAGTTCATTCTTGCTGAATAAAACAGTTCACAGATATCATTTTGTGGAATCTTTGATCTCACAGATTTAGAAGTATAGAACTGGCAAGCGTAAGATATAAAAATACTCTTCCCCATACCCCCCTAAAACATAAAAACATAATTTTGAATTCAAGAAAAATCAGGGATAATGGAATTTCCCTCCCACTTCAATGCAAGAAAAATAAAGGACTATTTAAATGCAGAAGGAATGCCATGAAAAACAATGAAACTTACACTCCAAGTAGGAATGGCCAAACTTCTGCCCTGATACTACGTTCAACACCCTGCATGACATGGTCAGGCAAATAGTTGACAAACATTAGACTTGTTGATCCCATAAAAAATTGAACACCTCAAAGTTGTACAAGGACTCACTCCACTCCGGACTTTTTTCAGAAATTTAACTCCACCATCTCGAAGTCTTCCATCGGGTGTGAAAAAGCTTCTCCACCGTTGGAGTGAAAGGGCACGCTTTCGTTTTCTGTGAGACCATGGCGACTTAAGATGGGCCCTGGAAAATGGAAGATAGTTTCCATTAAATATTCTGACATTGAGAGTAAATCTAACTTGAAACTTTCAGAGATGCAGCTTCAATTAATAAGTTTTTCATAATTCATTCAAATAATTTCTGGATTCCAAAATTCCACAGAAATTTTTTTGAGTTACTTTGACAATAAAAATCCCATCTGATGTGGTGCAGGATTTTTACAGCTAAGAATAACTGTAGTATCACTCTTCCACAAAAGGAGGAAAAAAACAAAAGTAATGATGAAAGCTCCCTACTGAGGAATCGAAATTATTGCTACCAGCAATGAATCAAAATAACATCAAAACTTTAGAGTATGGCAAACTCTATATCACTTCTTCGTGCAATAACTCTTTTTTACATAAGTGGATGACATCTGGAGATCCAAGGTTAACATCTGAAAAAGAAGTTAATCCACCCACAGTTGAAGTTCTAATATGTTAAAGCATGTATAGCCATTATATATATATATATATATATATATATGATGAAATGAGAACCACCCAGGTAAGAGCCAACATGAATGCACACAATCTACTATACACATCTACTACACAATGCACACAAACTACTCGAGGTAGATTGTGTGCATTCGGGGGAGAGGTTCTCATCTGACCATCACCCCCCCTCTCTCTCTATATTTATATAAATATAATGCGTGCATCATATTATCCATTTCAAGGCTCTTCCACGGTACAGGGGTACAGCTAAGCAACTCAAAATAACTAGAAAAATCCAACCATCACATAGATCCGTATAATAACATTTTGTTCACTTTTAGACTACTTTATCAAATCCCCAAACACAAACTTCAAAATCCACCATAAATTCTCACATCCCATTTATTAATATTAATTAAAGATAAACAAAAAATCTAACGAAAAAGAAAAAAAAAAAAAGAAAAAAAATCTCTTTCAGGCTAAAATTGAAATGAAATCAACTACAAAACAAGGAGTATCGAGGAAAAATGACTCTTAAGACAAAGAAAATGACAACAGATGCGACCCAGAAAATATCCAAAATGTTACTCTCTGCAGATGACCTATATAGCAAAATAAAAACAAAAATGGAATAAAAGGGGCCTGAGATCAGGATCCGAACTTTTCTGAAATCTGAGCTGAATGAAAGGCTAAAATTAGAAATCAATTAGAGAAAAAGGAAAGAAGACTCACCGATCAGGGTAAGAACAAGAAGCTGGTGAGGAGGATGCTACAACGAACAGAATCGATCTCAAACGAATCCACGATATCGATGAAGACGGTGAAGAGGAATCCGAAGACGACGAAGTCTTACTTCGCTTAAGAGCTTTCATCTACTTCTACTTTGTCAGAAATAATTAATAATCTACAGTACTCTAGGGTTCACACGTAAATTCTCAGACTTCCCGTGCAATTTACTGTGACCATTCCCCTGTGTTCTTTACCTAGTAGTACAGAAGCCGTCGCCAGTCAAGACGAGCCCAGCGAAGGGTGCGATAGCGAGAGCCACACCGGCATTCGGAACACTTGTGCCATTCCGCAAGCCGCCGCCGCCGGAGCCTATGATAACTCCGCCGAGCTTACTGATACTGCAGCAGATTTCCCCAACAACATTAGGAGAAGCACTGGAGATGATCATCGAGAATGCCGATTATACTCAGCTGCCGCAAATCACGCCGGGTGGATTTTCTACCATTAATAGAGACTGCCTTCACTTCAAACAGCTTTCATATCATATGTATATGTTTTTCTTTCTGCTTTTTCTCCGGTGGTTATGGCTTTAGGTGTTTGGAGTCTGGCGAGTCGCGTATAGATTTGTCTCTTTCTACTTTGTAAATTGCAGCGGGATTTCTGTTTTCTCTCTCTAGACTATAGAGAGAGAGAGAGAGAAAGTGGGGTAGACCTAGAGAGGAAATGAAAGAGATAGAACCGAACCGAGGAGTCGAGGACGGACCGGGACAGTCCACACAGTTCGGATTTTAAAATCTAATCCAATTTTTAAGACAAATTGCATTTCATTTTTTATGATAAACAATTTCCATAATATCGTTATGTGTGTGTTTTTTTTTTGAACGAAAGAAGGGGAATGCATTAATTAAGGTCCATGTTCAAAGCGTGATGGAATCAGAGAACAATTCGAGGACAAGGAAAGGGCTTCCCTAGTAAGAATTGGGCAACCCTATTTGTTGACCGCATAACAAACAAAAAGCATAAGTTTGTAAAACAAATAGCTAGTTTTCTAACCTCATTTAAGATAAGATCAAAAGAAGAGATGGCAAGATCATGTGCGATGTCGTTAACCACTTAGAGACAATCACTGTCCAGATGGAGGTTATCAACATTCATAGTCTTCATCCACTTTAGAGTTTCTCTAACTCCAATGGCTCTGCTTCAGTAGGCTTGAAAACTCTTAACCATGAGAGGCGCCTGGCTGCGACAAGGGAGCCTATTAAATCTCGAAGGACAAAGCCTAATCACATCCTCTTGCTGTTGGAGTCAAGGGCAGTGTCAACATTAAGCTTATACATGGTAGGAGGAGGTCTGGACCAAGCAGCATTCGTGGTAGAATTCCTGGAAGTATTATCAGAAAAATTTGCATCATTCTATTCAAGAAGAAGGTTGGTAATAGACTGATAATGGTTTTATGGTTCTAGATTTTCTCATTTTTGGCATCCCATAATTTCCAACAAATAGAGATCAACATACAAAGATCATTGTCATTCTTGTTACTACAATTAAGCTCAAGTCCCCAATTCCCCCAATTCCCCCAAGACCCCCTCATAACCCTCATTTGCAGAGGATGATACAACATTGAAAGTAAGTAGTGACTGCCTTGTATCCTTAGAATGATGATATTTTAGGCACCAAGCATATGGTTTCTTAAGGAAGAAGTGTCATGCTTTTTTGGCTCGCATGCAAACAATTTTGCATAGTACAAGCACTTTCCCTTAATTAATTTTCCATTGGAGTCAATAATTTTTTCAAAGTGATCCCAAATTTTGGATCTAGACTCAACCTCTTTCCTTTTTTCTTTTTTTTTTTTAGGAATAGCAAGAGCCATCTAAGGCTGCTAAGGATTTGTCTTAGTGCCTTGGGTCAAATAGCAACCGATTGTTTTTGGCCTTCGTTCAGGGACTTCGAATCCTCAGGCTAATTTGGTGTTTCAGAATGGTTTGGGTGCCTCATCATTCTCATACTTGGTTAACGGACACTAGAGCCACACATCATGCAACTTCGGACATAGCTGCCCTTTCTACCTCGGAAAAGTACACTGGTAATGACACTTTATGTGTCGGTGATGGTATGGGTATGTCCATTAGTTGTGTTGGTCATGCTACTTTTAATACCCCATCTAGGTCCCTTAAGTTATCTAATATTCTCCATGTTTCTGGTTTGTCAACATCTTTATTGCATGTTCAAAAGTTTGCATCAAATAATAAAGTGTTTTTTGAGTTTCACCCCTCCTTTTTGTTGTAAAGGATATCACCACCAAGGAAATCCTTCTGTAGGGCAATATCTCTAGGAGGGGCTATATACTCTTCATATTCCAGTTTCTTCTCCCTTTGTCTTTCTATCAGCTCGTGCTTTTGCGTTTGTTTAGCATAACCGACTAGGTGATCCTCATCATCGTGTCCTTATTCGTGTTCTTCAGTCATGTTCAGTTAGTGGGTTTAGAAATAATATTCATGCTAATTCTAGTTTGTGCAATACGTGTCAATTGGGAAATCTGTGCGGTTTTCTTTACCACGTGTTTAATCGTCTAGTTTGAATATTCTTGATTTAGTATACACTAATATATGGGGTCCAACTCCATTATTTTTATAAATGGCTATCGCTATTTTGTCATTTTTGTTGATGGTTACTCTCACTACACTTGGTTCTTTCCCATGAAACTAAAATATGATCTATATGCTATTTTTGATAGATTCAGTACCCTTGTTGAGAGATCCTTTAGTCGAAAAATAAAATTCATTCAGTCTAATTTGGGAGCTAAATACAAAAAGCTACATCAATCTTTTGTTCAGTTACGGATCCATCATAGACAATCTTGTGAGTATACTCATGAACATAATGGTCGTGTTGAAAGAAAATACAGACATGTAGTTGAAACTGGTCTAGCACTCCTAGCTCATGCGTCTATTGCATATAAGTTTTGAGATTATGCGTTTGAGACTGCTGTATATTTAATCAATAAAATGTCATCCTCTGTGTTAAATAACTCCAGCCCTCATCTTATGCTACATAAATCCCCTCCTTCTTTTTCCTTTATTCATGTCTTTGGTTGTCTGTGTTATCATCACTTAAGGCCTTATAATCGTCATAAAATGGACTATATGTCCTCTTCTCCTTGTGCCTTTCTAGGTTACCCAGAGTTTTTTAGGGGGTATAGGTGCATGGACTTACAGACTAATAAAATCTATGTATGTAAGCATGTCATATTTGATGAAAGGGTTTTTCCCTTTGCTACTAAATCTCCCTTGCAGGTGGTGCCGCACACTTGTGATACACCATGGGCCGAATCTATGATGAAGTCTAACATTCTTGCCACACCATCACCTTCCGTACCTCCTCTAGTTGCTCATTGCCCATGTGGCAAATCTGTCCGACCATCAGCTCGCACTCAAGCCATAACTACTCGGAGCTAATCTCAGGCTCCTTGTACAGCTCTAACTGCTCAGGTTTGTCCTATTGAACCCACTTGTTACACTCAAATAGTTAAGCACACCGAATGGCATGATGCAATGGATCAAGAATTCAATGTTCTTCTTCAAAATCAAACATGGTGTCTTGTCAGTATGCGTCTTTTATTCTATTATGGGGTTATAAGTGTACTTGGTGGCCTAATTCAGTATTGCACGGAGACGTGTGTGCGTTCAATATAGGATCCACCGCATTGAGGTAACAAGGTTGTTCTAATCTATTCAATAATCTTACAACAAGAATTTCTGGTCAGAGTACAATGACGTTGGACTTTAGAAAAAGAATATTGAATAGACATACTAAACCAAGTTTATGGGTTTGACCAAGTTTGATAATGACATTTGTCTGGTTCGAAATAAGTGTTCTACGTGTAGAAACGATAATGAAGAGAAAAAATTATTTTCCGTGTATTCTATATGCTAATAGGTGATTACAGCCTCTATATATATACATCAGCTTCCTACATTATAGCCTAAACCTAAACAAATCAATTATAAATAAGTAAATATAATATTTACATAAACAAATCAATTATAAATAAGTAAATATAATATTTACATAATCTGACAAATTTGATAGCAGATTTCTCTCCCAAGATTGCTCACTCCAACACTCCCTCTCAAGTTGGTGAATATATGTCCATCATTCCCAACTTGTTAAGTGAGCTTTGAAATTCTTTTCCAGATACCGCCTTTGTTAGGACATCTGCAAGTTGATCTTTTGATGTTACAAATGGAAGAGCAATTGTACCTTTGTCAAGATGATCTTTGATGAAGTGCCGATCCACTTCCACATGTTTAGTTCTATCATGCTGAACCGGATTATTTGCAATTGCTATGGTTGCCTTGTTATCACATAATAGCTTCATTGGTTTTGACGAACATATACCAAGATCAAGTAAGATACGTTTTATCCATAACAACTCACATATACCTTGAGCCATTCCGCGAAACTCTGCCTCTGCACTTGATCTTGCTACAACCTTTTGTTTCTTGCTTCTCCATGTTACTAGGTTACTCCCAACAAATGTAAAATATCCCGATGTAGATTTTCGATTAGTTTGACTTCCAGCTCAATCTGCATCTGTGTACCCCTTAATTTCTAGATCTCCTTTTTATTGCAAAAAATAATCCTTTTCCTGGAGAAGATTTCAAGTACCGTAAGATCCGATAAACAGCCTCCATGTGGTCTTCACTCGGTGCATGCATGAGTTGACTAACAATACTTACTGCATATGCAATATCAGGACGAGTATGCGATAAGTATATTAATCTCCCAACTAATCTTTGATACCTCTCTTTATTGGTTGGAGTTTGATCTTGTTGAATTGATAACTTGTGATTCACTTCGATGGGAGTTTCAACAGGTTTACAATCAAGCACACCAGTTTCTGCTAGTAAGTCTAACACATACTTACGTTGGCAAAGAGAGATTCCATAGCTTGATCTTGCAACTTCAATGCCTAAGAAATATTTCAAGTGCCCAAGGTCTTTAAGTTCAAACTCAGTTGCAAGGTTTTCTTGGAGGGCAGATATTTCAATTGCATCATTTCCTGTAACAATCATATCGTCAACATATACAATAAGAGCTGTTACCTTTTTAACAACTTGCTTGATGAAGAGTGTATGATCCGCATCACTTTGTTTGTATCCAATCTTTTTCATGAAAGTTGAGAGCCTTCCAAACCAAGCTCGAGGGGATTGCTTCAATCCGTATAAGGCCCTTCTTAGCTTGCATACTTTGCCATCACAATTTATGCTTGGAGGAGGATTCATGTATACTTCTTCTTCCAATGTCCCATTTAGAAATGCATTTTTAACATCAAATTGTCGTAGGGGCCAATCTTGATTTGCTGCTATAGAAATAAGTATACGTATGGTATTTATTTTTGCTACGGGAGCAAAAGTATCCCCATAATCAATTCCGTACTTCTGTGTGTACCCTTTAGCAACAAGTATTGCCTTGTAGCGATCTATGATTCCATTTGGACTAAGTTTAATTGTAAAAATCCACCTGAACCCTACTATTTTTTTTCCTACGGGCAGCGATACAAGATCCCATGCATGATTTTTTTGCAAGGCTTCCATTTCATCATTCATAGCTTTCTTCCGTTTTGAATCCATTAATGCTTCCTGCACATTACTAGGGATAGAAACAGGGGATATTTGATTTATAACAAGAGCATGCGATTTTGATAAGCGATGAGAGGAGGTATAATTGTTGATGGAATATTTCGTCTTAGCTTTAAAATCGGGATCATATTGAAATTTCGGAACCCCTCTGTTTATCCTAATTGGATATCTGTGTTCATTTGTGAGAGGAGTTGATTCAAGTATTGTAGGAGATAAAGGTAAAGATGTTACCTAAGGAGACACATTTGGAGATGAAGGAAAAGATGTTACCTGAGGAGACACGTTTGGAATTTCTATAGTTGTTTGTGTGCCTTGGGAAGTTGTACTATCTTGATTTTCAAGACTACCATTAATAATCTCGGGATGGGGAGTTGTACTGTCTTCATTCTCAAGAGTTTCATTAATAATCTCGAGACATGTATCAACATCTGGTTGCAAATCAATCTTTGCTTGTTCTTTAAAAAATTCATGAGTGTTGTCTTCACCTAAATTAACTGTTTTCTCCCCCTGAAGAGAACACTCATGTCCACTAGAAAAGGGAAGATCTTCATGGAATGTAACATCTCGAGTTACATACATTTTGTTTCCAATAGGATCATAACACCTATATCCCTTTTTAAAGGCTGCATATCCAACAAATACGCAACGGACATTAGGGATGAGCATCGGTCGGTTTCGGTCGGTTTTCAGTTAATAACCGAAATAACCGAAATTTTTGTACCCTTCCTATAACCGACCGAAATAACCGAACCAATGCTCATAACCGAACCGACCGAAAACCGAAATTTTCGGTCGGTTACGGTCGGTTATATTTAACCGAACTTAATTACGTTACGGGCTGAAATTTCTCAAAAAATTTAGTCTAAACTCAAAATTTTTTTTTTGAGAAAAAAGACTTAATTCATAGAATTCGATAAAAGGAAGTCAACAAGAAACGAAGGAGGGGTATCAAACCACTCCCCGCAACCTGACATAGAAACGGCCTCCCGAGCAAGTAGGTGGGCGGCACGATTCGCAGATCGCTTAGCAAAATAGAAGTCTACACCCTCAATCATAGATGCAACTTCTTTGACATCATCAATAAGAAACCAAAAAGAAACAAAAACAAAGAGACAAAGCATAATGCATAATAGACAAGTTGAGAATCAGTTTCTATGTCCACATCTCCCATCCCGGTTCCCTTCAACCAGCTTAACGCTTCCCGAATGCACACAGCCTCGGCCTCTTGAACGCTATAATTGCCACTACAAGAATGTTAACATTTAGCGACGTTTTTTNTCTAAAGTACTGCATGTTCTAGAATGTAAGAATATTTTAAGAGATTTGTATGCAATTGGGCACAAAAATAATTATCCTAAAATTAAGTATGAAAAATATAAAAGATATGCATGATCATTAAGCTTAACTAGCTATAACCTCAGCATCCATCACACTTATTATTAGCTGTTGAAATGTTCAAACATCATTAGCTTTTCTTGTCTGCATTAAAACCAGAGTAGGGGGAGATAATTTGGTGGTTATATTCTATTATATTTCAACATTCATGACAACTATCTCTCCCCATCACAACTATATCTCATCCCTTGTAAACCAATAATCATTTTCACCAAAAAATCATCAGCTTATATGTACATTTAAAGTAAAAATAAATAAATAATATAATACAAAGATAAACCAACTGCATTCAAAGAAAAAACATGAAAAATAAAATAAAATGCACTGGTATATGCTTATGGAATGAGGCTTTTATCAAACAACATATACAATGTAGGTAGTTTTTGATAAATGAATATCATCATTTAACTAATCATGCTTGTTTGCTTATTTGGTTTCATGAACTGATGCTATGTAAGTATGTAGTCCACAAAAGTAAGTTGAAATAGACATTACACATATGAGTATCCACAAAATGCAGCACGTTAATATGATTTTCAAAGAGTATACAAAGTTAGCATGCAACTTTTTGTTTATATATTTTGCTCATAAAAGAATATCAACTTTATCTTCAATGACAAGCTAAGGATTCATTTATAACATATAGGCAAGCTTCATAGTTACAACAAGTCAACAACTATATGTATGGTTTTGTGTGAAGTGTCTTGAAAAGATTAGTAATGCTCAAATTTTAAAACCGGTTTGTAGCCGATAATTTATGGAGTTTAGATGTGAGGAGGGATTTTGGTTAAAATCCTACTAGTCTCATTTTGCCTAAACACTGGTGTAGAGTAAGTGTGTAGCCTCCTTATATACTGTCATTCTAGCTACATCATATTCTGCAGTTTACCAATTGCTACTAAGCTCTGAAAATATTCAGACCACAGTCACCACACACATTAATGCAATGCAATGCTTGGACCCCCTCCCATTCAGAAACAGGTAGACTTGGTGGCTCAAGAAAATGAGTCCTCACAATTCCATTCCTGCGGCGAGCGCATTATCCGCAAACATCAAGAGTCGGAATACAAAGACAATAGTGTAGTCAATGTGAAACATTTTTCTTTAAAGATTGATTTTTTCAGTATGATGATTTAATATTGTTAAAATTTCACAGCTTTTAAGGCACAGAGTTCTCATCTTTCTTTTCTTCCCCTCTTTTATTTTTTTTTTCTATTTCATTTATCAATATGAAATTATGCCAGAAAGTAAAAACATTCATCCCTTCCACTTTTCCATGATAAATTTAATACCACAAATAATTAGCTTAAGGAAAGATTTTTCTAAAAACAAACATACAGCAAGAAGCAGATCATTAATTAATTCAAAATAACATTAAGAAAATAAATAAAATAAATTTATACAATCCCATGTCAAAATAAATGTAAATAAAATTCCTAAATTCGATTCACATGCATCAACACATAAATATATGTATCTGCAGCAAAAACAAAAAAGAAAAAAAAAAACTTACTGGTCAAATTATTAGAAACAAAAAGTAAGCAAATCAGGGAGTTGGTGCAAGAAGTTAAGAATTTCCAAAACACTGAATCACTGATATATGTATGAATAATTTATAATAAATTTCTGAATAAATTCAAAAATATATAACAAAAAACAGAACCAAGCAAAGAAAAAAAATACAGAGAAAATATATCAAATTCTAACTAATGAGAGCAAGAATCACCCAGATATGATACCAAAATTACAGTTTATACATAGATGCTTGGGTGGAGACTAGTTGATTAGGGTTTGCATTTACCTGGGCATAAATCTCCCCTTGTGTGCTTGAGTCCTCTTTTCTTGTGTGCTTTGTTCCTTTCGAAGACTCCCACTGAGCTTTTGCAGAGAAGAAAACTAAGTATTATGATGAAGTAGAGAGATTATAAGCTGAGAGAGAATCCTATTGCAGGTAGAAAGTGAGAACAGCTTATGAGTATTTTTAGACAGGTTTTTATTTTCTTAAGAGAATTTTCTTAGTGAAGAAGGCGCCAACTGATGAAATCTTTCCCGCACAATATTTTAGCTTTTCCTGACGTTTTTTTTCTAAAATTGATTTTTAAATTAAAACCTTTAGGTACGTTTATTATAAAACGTCATTGATTATATATCTTTACTGACAAAAAAATTATATTTCGTCGGCTAATATCATGAAAAAAATTATTGTCTCTACCAATATATATAGTGACGTTATTTAATATAACATCGCTAATTGTTTTATTTAGCGACGTTTTCTAGGGCGTCGTTAAAATTTCCGTCGGGAAATAGAAGATTTCTTGTAGTGTGCCATTGAACCGGAGAGACTTAGCTGCTAAAAAGATACCTCCTTCGGCACGTAACAACCACCCTAATCCCATAACTTTGTTTTGAGAGTCCATAGCAATATCAGTGTTCAGTTTTAACCGGCCAGTAATTGGGGGCCTCCATCTCTGCAACAAAGGTTCATTCCCAGTGGACCCTACACCTGTCTCCAATGCTGCTGTCCAGTTTGTCAAGAAAGAGATGGACGATTGAGCCATAACATTGCAGTTAAAAGCCTCCCCTTTCCAAACTGTTGCATTCCTACTGTTCCATAGACCCCAAAATTTTAAACACTAAAAACACATTACTAGTTAAAATAGTTAATCACATGAACATTTCAAAATTAAACGTCCAAATCTGTTGAATTAGTTGAGTATTGTTAAATGTTAGATACTTAGACTTGTTCAAGTCTGTAAAGTTTGAATAGAATCTGCTTACATAACCAAAATATGTAGATTTGCAAATTATCAATGACAAAATAAAATGATAGATACATACTGCATTTGCTTATATTTAGATTTGCTTAAATAAATACATTCTAATAGAATAATTTGATAGTTACATACTGCATTTCAATGACAAAATAAAATGATTTCAATTTAATAGTCTTGTAATTCTTGTTACACACTGGCTAAGTAAAGTGGCTACTGCCTACTGGGCTATTGGTTGCGTTATTTACTTATTTTAATATTATTAGGCTAGAGTAATTTAGTATTGGACTAATATATAGTAGAAAAGTAATGGGCTAAGTAAAAATGTGTGGACCTCATCCTCGGTTTTTCGGTCGGTTTTAATTTTTTTAATCGAAAACTGATAACCGACCGAAAAACCGAAATGGCCGATTTTTTTAAAGGTAATAACCGATAACCAACCGAAAACCGAAATTTTTGGTCGGTTCGGTTATCGGTCATCGGTTTTTCGGTCGGTCTTGATTTTTTGCTCACCCCTAACGGACATCTCGTGGATCTAGTTTTCCTGCTACCTTGTGGACATAAGTAGTGCAACCAAACACACGGGGTTCAAGATTTGACTCAATCGGTGCTGAAACAAGTTCATGGAGTTTTTGATATGGAGTTTTGAATTCAATGACTCACCATGGAGTTCGATTGATAAGATATGTAGCAGAGCGAACAGCTTCGCCCCAATACTCTCGAGGCACTTTCATTCCAAACAAGGATGCTTGAACAACCTCAAGTATTTGGCGATTTTTTCGTTCTGCCAAGTTGTTTTGTTGCGGTGTACTAGTACATGAAGTTTGGTGTCGAATCCCATTCTCTTGACAAAAAATTTTCATGTCAGAGTTTATGTACTCTCCACCATTATCAGATTGAAGAACTTGAATTCTGCATTGATATTGAGAGGCCACCATTTTATATAGATCCTGAAATACAGAACAAACATCTCCCTTGTTTCGTAGGAGAGAGATCCATATCATATGAGTACATTCATCAATGAAAGTCACAAAATAACGAGCACCAGATAAAGTAGGGATTTGAGCAGGTCCCTAAACATTAGAGTGGATAATCATAAAATGTGTATTACTCTTATTATAACTAGGCAGATAAGAAATTCTATGGCTCTTTGCCATTTCACAAATGTGAAATGTCACAATTAAACGTAGAATTCCTATGTAAAGATAAACTTGGTTTTAATTTGCGAAGATAATTAAATGAAAGGTGGCCAAGACGGCGGTGCCATAGCCATGCCATATCTTCGTTTCCTTGATTCCCTCCAGTAGTATTTGCTTGACCAGGCATCTTACTGTTTGTAAGGTTCAAATCAAGAAAGTATAAATTTCCATGTCTAATACCACAACCAAGAGTCTGCTGAGTTGCAATATCATGAAAAATACATTTATCAAGCCCAAAAATTACATTACAATTTAAAGCTTTTGTGATTTTGCTAACAGATAAGAGATTGGAAGAAAGGGAAGGGACCACAAGTACAGTATCAAGATTAATGGAATTTGACACATGCACTGGTCCTTCACCAGTAACGAGTGTAACTCCTCCATTAGCAGTAAGAATGTGAGGTTGAGTTGAAGAACGAATAGAGGAAAGATTAGTAGAGTCATTTGTCATGTGATCAGTGGCACCTGTATCAATAATCCATGTATTATTCATAGTAAGATAAGTTTTGGACAGACCTGGATCATCAGCTTTGGCAAAATGTGTTGCAACTACTGTATTTGGAGTAGATGTAATCTCTCCTTCATTTGTTGTGGTAGTAATAGCAGCTTGTCCAATTTTCTTCCGAGGTTTTTTTTGTAAAATCCCACCATTCAGGATACCCAATAATTTCATAGCAACGTTGTTTGGAATGTCTATCCTCACCACAATGAGCGCAACTATAGTTATTTGCTTTAGTGACAAATTTTTTACCTTTAGCTTGATGGAAATTTGAAGGTCGTGTGCGGGCGGTCAAGTGAACCATGCTATCTGACTGAACTTTAGGTTCCTCCATAGTTTGTCTCTGGTTGTGGTCTTTACGAACATACGCATAGCATGATTCCAGATCTAAAGGTGGGCCTTTTCTCAAAATTTCACTTTGAGCTTGATTGAATTCTGGGTCAAGACCAGCCAAGAAAATATGCACTCGAAGTCTAGTCATATGTTTGTGCAACGATATGATTACTTCAGCGTTATTTTCTTTCGTTTGAACACGGGCATCAATTTCCTGAAATATGCCAATCAGTTCATTATAATATAAAGATAAGGTCCTACCATTTTGATGAGTAGTAAATGATCTCCGATTCAGTTCAAAGATTTGTGTTTCGTTTGAGCCATCATAAAACTTCTTTGCAACTGCTTCACATATTTCTTTGGCTGTTTGGAGACGAATGAATCGTTGCATCAAGAGCGGACTCGTAGAGTCAATAAGCCAACTCTTAACTCGGTTGTTATCAATAAGCCATGTTTCTAATTGCTTGTCATCTGCGGTTGGTTTCGGGATTGTGCCGGTAAGAAATCCAGATTTGTTTCGAGCTCTAATACGCATCTCCATAAGTTGAGACCATAATGGATAATTTGTATCATCCAAGATGATTCCAGATGGGAAGGGGGTATTGTCTTGGACAATAATTCGAGGTTCATGAGGAATAATAGAAGAGGAAGGGATATTTTCAGTCATGATTGCAGAAGAAAAAAAAAATCAGTTTCTACATTCACTATGGCTCTGAAACCATGTAGAAACAAAAATTATTTCCGTGTATTCTATATGCTAATAGGTGATTACAGCCTCTATATATATACATCAGCTTCCTACATTATAGCCTAAACCTAAACAAATCAATTATAAATAAGTAAATATAATATTTACATAAACAAATCAATTATAAATAAGTAAATATAATATTTACATAATCTGACAAATTTGATAGCAGATTTCTCTCCCAAGATTACTCACAAAAATGTTCATCATAATATATTTAAATATATTTTATTGTCAACTAAGCAGTCATGACATACTATTAGGTTATCACTCATGACTTACAGGTTATTTAATAATGAATTATTAAATATTACGCGTTGCTATTTTGACTATGAACCTAGAAAGTTGCACCTTAATGGTTCGTGGTAATGTTGAGAATTTTAAAAAAAAATTGATAAGGAGTTATCGATATTGAATTAATACATTAATAGTTGATTAATGAATTAATTCAATATTGGGTAGTTTTAGATTTCTTTTAAAAAGCTAGCACTTTTGGGCCCAAACCAGACTATATACATAGCCCGTCGTTATATCGTGGACCATGGTCCAAAAACGGTGTTAAAGAAACGGTTTCCGCTACATATTAACGGAGCCCGTATTTTTGGTGTGTTAATTACAAAATGAAACTACAATGTATCTAAAATGAAACTGTCTCACATATTGTTTTTATATTATCAAATGAAATTGTAATTGAATTGAAATGAAGCTGTAGTTTTATTGAAATGAAACTGTAGTGTATATAAATTGAAACTGAATAACAATTTAACATATTTGAGTGTATATTGTCCAATGAAACTGTAGTTATATCGAAATGATATTGTAGTTGTGTTGTAATGAAACTATAGTGTATATAAAATGAAACAGAATAACAGTTTAACATATTTGAGTGTATAATGTTGAATGAAATTGTACTTATATCGAAATTAAACTGTAGTTGTGTTGAAATGAAACTACAGTGTATATAAAATGAAACTGAATAACAGTTTCACATATTTGAGTGTATATTTTCCAATGAAACTGTAGTTATATTGAAATGATAATGTAGTTGTGTTGTAATGAAACTATAGTGTATGTAAAAGGAAACTGAATAACAATTTCACATATTTGAGTAATTGAGTATATAATGTCGAATAAAACTGTAATTATATCGAAATGAAACTGTTGTTGTGTTGAAATGAAACTGTAGTGTACTGTATACAAAATGAAACTGAATATGTTATACAAACAGAACTACTTTATGCGGAATGGCGCGGACGGGTGTCGTTTCTTTTCATTAAAACAAACGGCACCATTTTGGACCATGGTCCATGGTATAATTTGCGATATATAGCCTTACCCTTTTTCTTAAAGAGAATAAGTGAAGAGATTTTTGTTAGATAAAGAAAAACAGTTTTCACGTAGAATCTCTAAGAGTTCTTGTGTGCTCGGCTAGTGGACAGACTAGAGGTCGGGCAATTGAAAGGTTCAAGTTGTTGATTCTGCTAAAGCGCGTTTCAAGGATAAGAACATTCAAACTCTCTTTTTAAACGTAGAATCTAGGAAAAGCAATTGATGCTTCGCACTTGTATGAATTTTTCTAACAGCTATTGCATAATATTTTGTGGTATTTCTTTATTTGATTATTACTAATGGTAAAATCATCTAATTTATGACTATCTAATATTTATTAAAAAATTGAAGTCTTATATATAATATCAGTTAATAAATAAACATTGGAGTAGAACTAGAGTATGCTAAGACAAATTCTGTCTAAAAATTAAACTAAACATCTCCTTAATTATTTTCTTGTGATTAATTTTCTGCAACATTTTTCCCTTCAAAACATTATCCCTAAAATTAAAATTCTTACACCTGTGAGCATATAGCGCAAATTATATCGTGGACCGTGGTCCACAATGCATTGTGGACCGCGGTCCCAAAACGACGTCGTTTTGATTAATGAAATGGACGGATGAATTCGCGCCACTCACTTTCTTTTCATATATACTGTAGTTTCTTTTCATATATACTGCAGTTTCTTTTCATATAAAACTACAGTTGTATATTATCGAATGAAACTATAGTTATATCCAAAAGTAACTGCAGTTGTGTTGAAAGGAAACTGCAGTTATGTTGAAAAGAAACTGCAGTATATATGAAAAGAAACTGCAGTATATATGAAAAGAAACAGCAGTATATTTGAAAAGAAAGTGAGTGGTATATATAGAAAAGAAACTGCAGTATATATGAAAAGAAACTGCAGTATATATGAAAAGAAAGTGAGTGGCGCGAATTCATCCGTATGTTTCATTAATCAAAACGACGTCGTTTTGGGAATCCGCGGTCCACGATATAAGAACTGAGCATATAGCGCTACCTGTGTGAATTGTGATGGAATATTATCCAATTTGGAAATAAATATTTGATTGTGGATTAAATAAAAATAAAAACAAATAAACCATGAACACTATCAAATTTCACATTTTATATTAAATTTAAAAATTTTATACACTTATATCCAATTTTACTATCAGATTAAAAAAAAAAAAAAAAAAAAAAANGCAAAGATCTAGCCTTTGTGTTCAGCTAAATTATCATGATTTACATCCTCTCAGATGCTCTATCGGGTTGGGACTTGAGGGTCCTTGGGGTTAGGGATTCAACTTTTTGGAACAACTTCATGAATATAACAATCAATATAATTAATATAATTAAGAGGTATAAGATCTGTTATCAACTTGTCAACTACGGAGTAATAAACAAGTCAATAGAGTTTTTTTTTTTTTTTTTTTTTTTAATCTGATAGTAAAATTGGATATAAGTGTATAAAATTTTTAAATTTAATATAAAATGTGAAATTTGATAGTGTTCATGGTTTATTTGTTTTTATTTTTATTTAATCCACAATCAAATATATTATTTCCAAATTGGATAATATTCCATCACAATTCACACAGGTAGCGCTATATGCTCAGTTCTTATATCGTGGACCGCGGATTCCCAAACGACGTCGTTTTGATTAATGAAACATACGGATGAATTCGCGCCACTCACTTTCTTTTCATATATACTGCAGTTTCTTTTCATATATACTTGCAGTTTCTTTTCTATATATTATATTCATGAAGTTGTTCCAAAAAGTTGAATCCCTAACCCCAAGGACCCTCAAGTCCCAACCCGATAGAGCATCTGAGAGGATGTAAATCATGATAATTTAGCTGAACACAAAGGCTAGATCTTTGCTTATTGCGTATAAGGAGCTCTCTCACTTTTAGAGATTACTCTCACACTGTCACTGGTGAGACTCGATCCCTGGTCATTGTTTCCAAACTTCATGAAGTGTTGAGTCAGGATGAATTTTTTTTTTTTTTGAGTTACTTAGTAAAATTGAATAAAATTGTGCATAAATTTCAAATTAAGGTTATAACAGAAATAGAAAATATATTCATGTAATCAATTGCAATAATAATTTTTTGGTATTGTGCTTACTTTTTAGTATTACAAATTCTTTACAATTTTTTTTTTTTCTTTTTTACGGAAGTTCTTTTTTAAAGATCAGAAATTAAAAAGAAAAAAAAAAGTACGGAGTAGTTATTTATTTGGGGCGTAAACAATAGCACGTGAACAACTTTAATTGTGTAATGGATTTTTACCTACCCGGAGGAGAAACACGCGGTAATACAAGGTTGGAAGACATATTCAACACGAATAGTCAAATACTACCTTATATTACTGCTTTTTGGCATTATCCAAAATATATCAAAACGCAGAAAATTACTATGTAGATCACATTTCTGTAACTATTTTAAATTGATGGTCGTAGAATTAACTGCTGTAGTGGTAGCATTGATGCTTTGAGTTGAAAAAAAATTGAGAAAGTGTAGAACATATACTATATTGTAAAGAATTATGTTTGTTTTTAATAAAGAAGTTAACTCTATTTTTGTTCCTAAATTTATAGTTGTCACTTTACTTTTTAGTTTCATTTTTTTCAGAACATTCACTTTTGGTCCTACTATTATTGTGACATAACTATTTTTGTCCTATATCAACATAACAGTTTAAATGTGTTAAATACAAGAGCATTTTGGTTTTCAATTATGAATTTTTCAAAAAATAAATATAAAAAATATAGCTAGTCAACTTACTTTCTATAAAAAAGATCTAAACGTCATTTTATTTACAATGATTTTGTTGACGGAGGACAAAAAATTGTCATTGCCACAATAATAGTAGGACTAAATGAAAATCTTTTGATAAAAATGACTAAAAGTAGACTGTCACCTATAAATCTAGGACAAAAATAAATCAACTCAAAAAAAAAAAAAGCTATTGGAGTCTCAGCTCCTATGCCTTTCGGAACGAACGTGGGTGGACCCAGACCGTTAAACGGACGGAGAAAGACACCGTGA
>CP025646.1:21712869-21750878 GCA_003576665.1 Ipomoea trifida
GTCTACTCTTAAGCTACCACCATTAAATGCTTGACTTTCACTACACATGACTCCCAGTAAGGGTTGGATCGGATCAACAATGCGTGTGACGAATGAGACAATTAAAAACGAATTCAATTCATTTAATTAATACTATAGTTGACCGAATGAAGTCAATTGTAAATCAACTCAATATTCAAATATTTTGGTCAAATTAGGGTTATAGTTGCCTAATAAAAATTTGATTCATTCAATTTTATGTGATTCGTTTATCATTTAACGACTACAAACTTTTTTAACTTAATTGTAATTAATTAACCTAATAAACATATATGTTTCAAACTGGTAAAAGAAAAGGGATTAGATGATGAGAACTAGAAGTCTGAGATTAATTAATGATAAGGAATAGTACAGAGTATATATATACAAGTACAAGACTAGAATCCTAGTATAACAGTATGAGAATAGAATCCTAGTCTAAGTACAACAAAGAACAAATATAGAGTCCTAATACTCTCACTTTAGTGCCAAGGGCCTTGTAGTCTAGTGGCATCAAACCCTTCCCTGTATACGGGAGGTGGTGGGTTCGAGCCTTAGTGGAGGCGTTGCTGTCTCTTTGTTCTTTAGTAGGTTGAAAGTAGTTTATGAACACCTTTTGCAATCTTATCACGAACAAAATGATAATCAATCTCTACGTGCTTCGTACGAGTATGAAACACCAAATTTTCACACCAAAGCTTTGGTGGTGCCTCAAACGACACACGCAATTCCGTTAATAGAGATATGAGCCAAGTTACTTCTACAACATATCAGCTATGGCTTTGTACTCAGTTGAGGAACGAGCCACAACTCGTTTTCTACAAGCCCAAGATACTAAGTTGTTTCTAAAAAAAATATAGCAAATTCACTTGTAGACTTTAATCAATTGGATTCCCAACCTAGTCCGAATCAAAATATGCATGTATATCAGTTGACATGGATTTTTGAATATATAGACCATAGTGCATTGTACCTTTCACGTATCTAAGAATACGTTTGAGCATGGTCTAGTGCGTTGGAGTGGTATACTACATATGTTGACACATCTTATTTACTGCAAAAGAAATATCAGGACGAGTAATAGTAAGATATTGTAATGATGATGGCGTGGAAATGGCCTTGTAGTCTACCATGTCAGCACGCTTTAGAATATCACCCCAAGTATCATTTATGAGAAAGAAGTAAACGATCCTGATGTGGAACCGTCTCAATACCAAGAAAGAAGGATGGAGAGCCCATGTCACGCACTTTAAATACAGTTGTCATCTTTGAGATTAGCCTTGTCACACGAGTATGATCTATGCCCATTACTAAAACACCAAAACATAAAGTTGCACTCCATTGTCAGAATATATAAACAAAGAAACATTTGTCTTAGACGGATTAAACTCAACCGAGACTAGAAAATCTCGCAGTCGATTAAACCATCATCAAGGTGCCTGCTTAAGCCCATACAAAGAATGCTACAACAGGCATACAAGATTGGGTAAATTCTTGTTTTGATAGTCCGGAGGCTGATGCATATAAACAGTTTCAGGTAGATTACCATTCAAAAAGGCAATATGAATATCAAGTTGCCTAATAGCCCAATCACGAGAAATAAGTAATCTAACTATAATCGGTTTCACAACAAGACTCAAGGTCTCAAAGAAATCCCATCTAGCAACCTGATTAAAGCCCTTTGCCACAAGCTTGGCCTTGTAACACTCAATTATACCATCTGCATTTACACTTGGTACAAAAAACCCACTTGCAACCAACAACATTCATACTTTTCTAAGTCGGAACTAGTCGCCACGGGTTATTATGAAGAAGGATATTAAACTCAAGATCCATCGCCTCACGCCACCGCGAATATAAAACAACCTGAGATTAACATGTAGGTTCCGAAGGACAAACCTGAGAGACAAGAGCATCGGGGTTAGATTATGACTGAGTCATACTGTGAGTGGTGTGAGTGGTCATGCGGTGAGTACGACTCGGTCGAGAAATTACACCACCGTGTTGTTGCGAACTGGACGAAGTCGTAACATCAATTGGCGAGTCGGCAGCAATAGGTGACGCGGATGCACTAGCAGCGGCTGGCTGGACATCTTGGGTAGTAGGAATATTTTGGACGTCTGGGCAGTAAATGGATGGGCATTTTGGTAACTTCACCCAACTATGACAAAAACGGCGTAGCAGTAAGTAATTGCACAATATTCCACGGTTCAGCAAAGGAATCAGCAGGTGAAACTATCTGTCCTGATTTATAAGATGCAAATGGAAAAGTAGGCTCATCAAATCTCACATGTCTACACACAAAAATTTTGTTAGTGTTCAAGTTCATGCAATGATAACTACAAAATAAGTCAGGATATCCTAAGAACACACAAAGTGGAGACCGAAACTCTAACTTGTTGCGATTGTAAGGACACAGTAAAGGAAAACACAAGCAACCAAAAACTCGTAGAAACAAATAAGAAGGATTAGAACGATGAAACATATAATGAAGACTAGAATTATTTAGAACTGGAGTTGGCATCTTGTTGATAAGATAAACTGTTGTCTCAAATTAAAAGCATAGTCCCAAAAAATATTAGGAATTGATGTTTGAGCTATTAAAGCCAGTCTAGTCTCAACAACATGTCTGTGTTTTTGTTCTACCCGACCATTTTGTTCATGAGTGTAGGCACAAGATTGACGATGAACAATACCAAGTTTAGACAGAGTGGAGTGTAACTTTTTAGTTTCTCCCCTTAAATCAGATTTTATAGACTTAATTTTACATGAAAAAGATCGCTCTACCATGACATGGAAACGTGCAAAAAATGTCATAGAAATCAGTTTTGACATGCGTAGGGAAAAACCAAGTAAAATGAGTGTAGTCATCTACGAATAAAACGAAGCAACGATATCCATTAGACGAAGTTACAGGCGCAGGGCCCCAGATATCAGTATATATCAAATCTAACACATGAGAACTGGATGATAAAACACAAAGTAGTGGAAATCGCGAGAATTTTCCAAGTTGACAAGAAGAACAAAGAGACGAACTAATAGTACTACTAGAAGAACTAACAACACAAGACTTTAAAATATGACTCAACACACGATGATGAGAAAGCCTAGTCGTTTGTGCCAAACTAGTGGGGAAGCATGAGCAACAACATAAGCAACAGAATTTGAATTTGATTGAGGCCAGGTATAAAGACCACCAGAGGTACCGCCTTTATACATCACTACTTTGGTTATAGGGTCCTTCACAAGAAAAAACTGAAGTTGAAACTCAAAAAAGGCATTATTATCACTGGTAAAATGTTGAATAGAAAATAAAGACGCAGAAAGAGCAAGAACATGTTAGACATTAAGCAATTGAAAAGAACGAGACTAGTGGTAAACTTAGCATGACCAACACTGACAATAGGCAAACTTGAACCGTTTCCAACCCGGAGAGTGTCTGAACCATTATAGCTAGCTGTGGAGGACATCATAGAAGCATCAAGTGTGGCAATATTGCACCAGTGTCAGGAAGCCAATCATGAGCACCCACAGAACCAATATCATTCGTAGGATACACCATATGAGCCTAAGGTTCGGGAACTCGATTATAACGTTGGTAATAGGTTGCAACAGTGTGACCTTATATATTAAAAATCTGACATCTAGGAACGTACAGACGATTCCGTTGACCACGTCCCCCTCTGCCATATTACCCTCGGCCTCTATGTGAATTACCACCACGCTGCGTCGTAGAAGAAGAACCACACCCACCAGATCAGGCATGGAGCTACTGCCAACAACATCCTCGGCGCAGATGAATTCTTGGGCTGTCAAGAAATCTGAAAGTTTCGTCAATGTAACCGGTTATCCTTTCGTCAGCGTTGCCACCAAGGGTCGAAATTCCGGTTGTAGACCCCAAAACACGTACAAATTCTTATCATCCAGAGAGATAGGACGACCAACTAAACCAAGATCTTCAACAAGAACTTGCGCACGTCCTGGATAATCAGCAATATAATCCTCTCCTTGCCGCAAAGCTTGAAGCTGACCAAATAAATGGAGAGCACGTGCACGTGTGGAAGACCCAAGACTACTCTCAATAGACAACCAAACCTATGAAGATGTAGATTTCCCAATGGCAAGATGCATAACCTCTTCGGACAAAGAGGAAATCAACATAGAGATGGTTGCTTGATCCTGTTGAATCCATGCATCACGAGAAGTAACTGTCAGCAGATTTATGGCAACCGCTGCATCGGCTCCAGGCGGTACAACGGTGGACAGACAAGGTATGGAACCTTCCATAAACCCTAATAAATTTTGCTCATGTAGAAAATGAATTAGCTGAGTTCTCTAAAAAAAAAGATAATTTCAGGAAGTAAGTTTGTTTGAGACAAAGTGGTGAGCGGTGGATAACGAATTGTTAGCTACCACCGGAATATAGGCAACGATTTTGAAAATAGTCCGTTGATTTTGAAAATAGTCCGTTCGGGGAAGACTCCAACAGAGCTGTCTTGGGGATCTAGGTTTGTCATTGAGAGAAAATAGGAAGAAATCTGAGGCTATTGATACCAAATGAGAACTGAAAGTCTGAGATTAATTAATGATAGAGAATAGTACATAGTATATATACAAGTACAAGACTAGAATCCTAATATAACATGTATAAGAATAGAATCCTAGTTTAAGTACAACAAAGAACAGATATAGAGTCCTAATATAGATAATGAAATTAGTGGTTAAAAGTTAAAACTATTCGGGACAGAGTGATAGGAGGGAGAGGAAAACATCCCCTTGTATTGGATTGTAAAATACTATAAAATAAAGGGCATGCTTGTCACCTATATAATTTATGAAAAAAATCAAAATATCAACCAATTTAGTAACGAATTAAATAACTAGTCACATCTTAAATACTTATATTTTTTTAGTATTTTATCAACGGAAATGTGTTGGTAAATTAGATACCTATGAATTTCATTAATTTATCAATAAATTTTTTTATTGATAAATCTATTTTTTCTTGTAGTGATTAATCAAGTTTATTATGAGTTAAAAAATCTTACTTAGTAATTAAATATAAAAAGATATGATCAAGTAATGCATATTAAATAGATATAATTTTATTTTTGGTTTTAGGTTTATATGTATCAGTTCACTTTCAATCCTTATTTTTAAAATATCTCCCTTTGATCCTAGTATTATTATCGCGTGACTATTTGTGGTTATCCATTAACAAAATGGTTTAAATGGCGTTAGATACAAAGTCATTTCGGTTTATTAAGTTCTAAGTGTTAATTCTTTTTTTTTTTTTGTCTTAAGATTATATGTGTCATTTTACTTTGAATCATTTTTTTTTTCAGAACATCCCCCAATTGGTCCTAGCAATATAATTGCATTATGTTACAAGGCGTTTAGTTGGAGGGAATTACAATTTCATTCCCACCTAATTCCGAATGCAATTAAATTCCTTCGTTTGGTTGGAGGGAATTGCAATTCCCTCATTTTCATGGAATTAGAATCCCATTGCCCCCATGAGATTTTAATTCCATGGATTTTAGAAAGAAAAAAAGACAATGATGAGACAAAATTACCCCTCCCTTTTTAACCTAAAATTGGTGTATGACATTCCCTAAATTTGCATTCTTTATATGCATTGTTTAATTATATACAACAACTTTCATGTATGTTCCTTTGAATTCTTTATATGCATAACTCTTCAAAATTTGCATTCTTTATATGCAACAATAACAATTTGTGAATTAATTTGTCAATTAGAAATAATAATAATAATAATAATAATAATAATAATAATAATAATAATAATAATAATAATAATAATAATAATAATAATAATAGCAACAACAACAACAACAACAACAACACTAACAACAATAATGTGCATTTTGGACTTTATACTATTTATTCTCTCTCAATTCCCATGTATACCAAACATTGGAATTGAAATTCCCAGTAATTTTATTCATGCAAACCAAACACTGGAATTTAAACTCCACTTTATTCCCGCATTATTCTTTTTCCATGGAATTGCAATTTTTTTCGCACCTAATTCCTTCCCCTCCAACCAAACGTCCCGTAAATTTAGGATCAAAAAGGGAAAATAAATTAAAACTTAGAACTAAATAGACCGGAATACCCTTGTATTTAATGTCATTTAAACACTTTAGTTTACGAAGGATTAAAAATAGTCATGCTACAATAATGTTAGAACTAAATAGAGATATTTTGAAAAAAAAAAAAAAAAGAAATAAAAATGGACTGTAACTTATAAATTTATGACAAAAAATAAATTTAACTCTATTAAATATTATGGAGTAAGAAGTAAATTTAGAAGGAAGGTACGGAATATATATAAATTTAGTAATTACATGTCTTTTAATTTTAGGGGAAAAAATGGGTTTGGTTAAGATTTATTAAATGAAATAAATATGTGGACATGCATGGTGTGAGGATAAGGTTATCATCTCCATTCTCCATTAAACGCGTACGAAAGGCATCAATATTTGTTCGATGCTTAGCTCACAGAGTTTGACAACCTCTCATGTAAAGATTGCTCGATTTGGAAGCAAATCAGCACTCAGCAGCCAACCCATGTGCACTGAGCTAAGTTGGTACCTAATTTTGCCTTATTATTTCCACATATCATCACTAATGATTAAAACACAGACACACCCTCACTCTCTCTCTATATATATATATATGAACTATCGTTTTATAGGTTCAGGGCAAGTGAATATAAAATGTCCTATACTATGTACAATAGTTAATATAAATTTTTATAACTAAATTTTAAATTTAATATATGAGTACAACAACACTAATGCCAACTAAGTTAAAATAAATTTTTAAAATTTTCAACAATTTACAAATATAAAACTAAAAGGAAAGAAAACTCCTATGTGTCAAATTATTTTCTCTTCATGATCATTTTCCTCACGTGATTGCATTTTCTCTTCAAGATCATTTTCATTAAATTATTTTTTTTCTTAGGGTGTGTTTGGAAACATGGAAAATGATTTCCGGAAATCATTTTCCGGGCTTCCCATGTTTGGTTGCACATGGAAAACCCAGTCAACGGAAATCAATTTCTCGCTGCTGGAAACCAGCTCTGGTTTCTCTCTGCGGGAAACCAGAGCAGTTCTGGTTTCCCGCAGCGAGAAACCAGGCTCTGGTCCGGCGGAAAAAGGGGTGGGTTTTTTTTTTTTTTTTATAATTTAAAAATATTATTTTTAATATTATTATAAATATTTAATATTTTAAATAAAATAATAAATATATATAATTATACAATTATGCTCATTTTCCAGAAAACGAACCAAACACACAAAGACATTTTTCCAAATTATATCCAAACACTAGAAATGAACTTATTTTCTGGAAAATGACTCATTTTCCAAAAAACGTTTTACAGAAGTCATTTTCCTATTTTTCAAACACACCCTTAATAATATGTTGTTTAATTGAAAATGTAGCATCTATGTTCATCTCACAT
The DNA here is from genome assembly GCA_003576665.1 of Ipomoea trifida. NCBI lineage: Eukaryota > Viridiplantae > Streptophyta > Magnoliopsida > Solanales > Convolvulaceae > Ipomoea > Ipomoea trifida. Next base: position 21,720,383 of record CP025646.1, read on the forward strand.
GCAATATTTTTGTCGATATTTATACTAGAAACAAATCCTTCATTTTTATATTTATAAAAAAAAAAATCTATTACATCTTTAATTTGATTTGGGTGTATATTGTCCAATGAAACTGTAGTTATATCGAAATGATATTGTAGTTGTGTTGAAAGGAAATTGCAGTGTATTATAAAAGAAACTGTAGTTGTGTTGAAAGAAAACCAAATAACAGGTTCACATATTTGAGTGTATAATATCGAATGAAAACTACAGTTGTGTTGAAAAAGAACTGCAGTTGCGCAGGACGAAGATGTTTGAACCGTTTTTTTTTTAATTAATCAAAACGACATCGTTTTGATGCATGATTCACAATCCATTGTGGACCACGGTTCATAGTAAAATTTGCGCCTTCCCCCTCCGCCCTCCCCGCACACATATTAAACTATTAAAGGTTGATGTTATTGGGGCAATCATCAATTCCTTCAAAGACAAGTTTCCTAATTTGTAGGAGTGGGATGCATGGCAATTCAGAAACCCAACAAATATGCAGTGATAACGTGGATAAAGAGATGCACAAAGAAAAGACATCTTACCTAAGCTAATAATAAACACAGGAAATTATGTAATCCACAATAAGAGAGTTTTTTCCTATGCGTTAGAGTGTATATATATATATATATATATATATATATATAAAGGATCATGTGAAACAATTGTCTAAGACAAGAAATAGAATGAAATTATATCCGTAGATGAAGTCCAGATCAAGGGTTCAAATTGGATATTAAAAAAAAAACACGGTGGCATTATTGTAATTTTGTGTAAGTTAATTTTTTTGCCTTCCAATACACAATTTTCCTTCTCTCAGTGCACATTTAATGCTTGCAGTGCACATTTTTTCTTCTACCAGTGCACATTGTTGTGTCATACAGTGTACATTGTTCTTTCTTTCAGTACGCATTGTTCTTATACCAGAGCACATTGTTGTGCCATACAATGCACATTTTTCCTTCTTCCAATGTACATTTTTATGCCATACAGTGCACATTGTTGTACCTCCCAGAGCCTTTTTAATGGTAGATGACGAATTTTTTTTTAAAAATATCAATTAATCTTGATCACTAATTACTAATTTGAGTTGAATATTGTTTGTTTGTTTGTTTATTATTTATGGTCATTTATAATTTGTGTTGACGATCCTATATTAAATTTAATTTTTTTCAATAATTGTTTCACATCTTTGTGTCTCCAGTGCTCATTTTTTGCCTTCTAGTATACATTTTCCTTTCTTCCAGTGCACATTGTTGAAGTCGTAGGTGGCGATTTTTTTTAAGGCTGAGATTTTATCTCACATTTATTTAAGGCTGAGATTCTATATAACTTCTCACCTGCGGCTTTTATCTCACTCGAACCCCTTTATATATATATATATATATATATATATATATATATATATATATATATATATATATATATATATATATATATATATATATAAATGGATTTCTGTGCGATTGGCCTTATTAGTTGTGGTTGTGCTCACTTGTGCAGTTGCTTTAGGGGCGTGATTTTCATTCTTAAGATGTGCGGTTTTCCTTCTTAAGGTGCGTGAAACTTAAGGTACGCCATTTAAAAACCTTATGTGTGTGCTTTATGTTCTTAATTAAGATGCTTTGTTTGTGTGCTTAAGGTGCATCCGACTAAAAAAATTAGATACTATTATTTTAAAATTGAGTATTAATATTGCGCATATATTTCTACGCATCGCGTATATAAAATACATGTGTGTGTGTATTTGTGTGCATGTCTATATATATACATACATATACATACATACATATATATATATATATATATATATATATATATATATATATATATGTGTGTGTGTGTGTGTGTGTGTGTGTGTGTGTGTGTGTGTGTGTGTGTGTGTGTGTGTGTGTGTGTGTGTGTGTGTGTTAGACTATCTTTAATTTATTCATGTAATTTTTTTGGAGAAGGTAAATAGCAAATCGCTTTGTTAGTCCTCAGGCTCCTACATCTTGCCTGTACACTCTGTACACAAGGGGTCTTCAGCGCCTCGATCTAATCTATCAAGGTCTTCCAATGACCCTCCCTCCCCAGCTGCCGTTGGAGCAAGGCTTTAGAGTAATTGATTTAATTTGAGCTAATTTCGTGGAGCAATATTCTTTTATTTTTCAAAGCGGACCTTATTGTCATATTAGTATATTTGTAATTCCCTACAATTTTCTATACATTTCAACAATTCCGATCATTGTCATCATCGTCATCGTCATTATTATTATTATTATTATTATTATTATTATTATTATTATTATTATTATTATTATTATTATTTTTAAAACAAAAAATTATACACCAATTGTTGCAAAAGTTAATAAATAAATAAATTACACATGGATAGCTCATCTAACCTGTTAGCTCACACACTTGCAAAAGCTGCAGGCTCTGAGTCTAGTTCTCAGTCTTACGACTGACTCTAATTCCCCCATTTGTATTTTTTCTTTTCTAGCTCCTTCGATTTATTAAATAGATTCTATTTTTGCTTTCCAAAAAAATAAATAAATTACACGTGGATATCATTTGTATATTTTTTAATATTTTGAAAGTTTGCAAATACTATTTGAATTTTTTTTAAAATCACTTGGCTACCATGTCATACTTCAATGAAGGGATTTGCTTGTATATACATGATCAGTCTTATAATTATCATTACAATTCTTCCATACTTTTAAAAATGAATTATATTGTCATATCAACATATTTACAATTCCCTAGTATTTTTCTCTACATCCATACAATATCAATTTACTCTCAATATATAAATTCTAAACTTATTATTGAAACGATAAAGTAATTTTTTTTTTTTTTAAAAAACAAAGTTATATAATACAATTCAATGTTAAAATTGTAAAAGTTGTAATTATCAAGCTAATTTTATTTTTATTTTTTAATAGAAAATTTGATTTGAAATGTCACATTGGATTTCGAGTGAATTGAAGGAATATATTAAGCCTTAAAGTGAGAATCAAACTCATGCCATTTATATAATATTTTAGAAATTTAATCATTCTACTATTAGGGGTTGTTTGGTTGGGTGTAATTTGGGGGGAGTTGTAATTCATTGAATTAGAATTCAATGAATTTGACAATTACAGTGTTTGGTTGGAGGGAATTGCAATTCCGCAGAATTGCAATTCCCTCCAAATGGTGAATTACAATTCATGGGATACCCCCATGAATTGTAATTCGGTGGAGAAGAGGGGCAATTATATGGGTGTAAAGACCATTTTGCCCCTCTTCTCAATCCTTTGTTTTTTTTCTTTTTTTTTTAAAAAATTTTTTTTAGAAATTATTATTATTATTATTATTGAAAGAATTATTATTATTATTATTGTTGTTATTTTTTTTAAAAAAAAAAACTTATTCTTATTCTTATTATACTTATTATTATTTTTATTTTGAAAGAATTATTATTATTGTTATTCTTTTTTTTTTTTGAAAATTTATTCTTATTCTTATTATACTTATTATTATTATTATTACTACTACTACTACAATAATATAAGGGCATTTTAGTCATTTTGTCGCTTCTTACATTTCAATTCCTTGTACTCCTATTCCTGCATACCAAACACTGTAATTTCAATTCCTACATTATTCATTGAATTGCAATTCCACCGAATTACAATTCTTTTCTCTCCTAATTCCTTCATCCCAACCAAACGGCCTGTAATACCTTTAGATTAATATTTTCTTTATTTTATTGAAATACTAAATCATTTGAAAACAAAATTTTAATTTGATTCTTTAAGGTGTCTTTTATTTTATTTATTTAATTAAAAATTTAGAAACAATATAAAAAATTAAATTAATTCTAATAACATTACAAACTATTTTTAAAAACTTCCAAACTAATTTTATTCAATTAAACACAATAAGATACTAATGAACACAATTATGCAATTGATAGCGACCCCTGGGCTTGGGCTTTGAAAAGTTGCCTTGAAACGTTTCACCCTATTTTTAACTCGTTGGAAGTTTACCTTGCATTATAAACTCTGATTAAAAATAATATTTAAAATTACGTGCCTGAAGTTAATATATTCTATATTTACAATTAATTATTTTTGTATATGTAAATAAATTGAAAGCACATAACATATTAACTATAAACATATAAAATGGTAACTAGAGACACAAATTGTTAACTGCAGGTACAAAATATGTTAAATGTAAAAACATATATATTATTTAGCTACAGGTACACAATATGTTAACTGCAAATACATATACCCCGTATATTGTTAACGGGCAAATTATACTGTGCACCACGGTGCACATAGCAATGTACACCACGTACCTAAACGACGTTGTTTTGAGCATTGTAAACTAATCGTCCGTTTTTTTTTTGAAAATCACGTTTCCCGTTTCGGCCGGTCTCTGTATTTATGTTAATATTTTGTGTATTCCAGGCAATCATTCTGTGTATTCTAGACAACCATTCTGTGTATTCTAGGCTACTGTTATGTGTATTCATGTTAGTAACACATGTTGTGATTTCATGTTAGTAACACATGTTGTGATGTGTTTGTGCATTCGAATGTTTAGGAGGATGAGTTCTGTGCATTTTATGTAAATATTCTGTGTATTCATGTTATTAACACAAGTTGTGATGTGTTTGTGCATTCGAATGTTAGGGGGATGAGTTCTATGTATTTTGTGTCAATATTCTGTGTATTCTAGGCAAACATTCTGTGTATTCTAGGCAAACGTTCTGTGTATTCTATATAATGATTATGTGTATTATTAACATCTGTGTATTTTGTGTCAATATTCTGTGTATTCTAGGCAAACATTCTGTGTATTCTAGGCAAACGTTCTGTGTATTATAGATAATGATTATGTGTATTATAGATAATGAATTCCCTGAATCATTCGCGTCCGCATCCACTAACACTGAAACGACGTCGTTTTACGTACGTGGTGCACATTGCTATGTGCACCGTGGTGCAGGGTATAACGATTGACATATTATGTGTTTACATTTACAATAGCCAACTTGACAAAAAAGTCCGCTAAAATACGGGCCTAGATTTTACTAGCCCGCGGGCTAGGCTATTTTGGACCAAGATCAGCAGACCCTGTCCTTGATATAATTTGCCATTTTTAATTCTTCACTCTTCACTAATGCAGAAGTGAATCACAATTTAATTTATATTTTCTTACTTTTCGTCTCCAATAAAATTATACTCAGTAACTTGTAACATTGTGAGTACAAGTTAATCATTTTCTTTTGCATTGATAGATATCACAATAAAAGTTATCTTATCATGCTGTTTAGCCCAACTAAAACAAATGTAAAGACTGCAAATCCAGTGAAGTGTCCATGAACAGAAGAAGAACAGTGCATAGAACTACATAGTATACAGACTGACTGCGAGCCTGTCATGATCGTCTTTATTGCTAGCAAACACGAAGAAAACCATGGCTTCCTCAAAGCATTATTGAGATGACAACAACCAAAGGCTCATCAAGAGAAGTATCGATCCTCACTAAGATCAACTCGCATGTTACTACAATCGGTATGCCTAGGCTTACAGCTTTGAAGCGGCTCCCTTATCCAAAAACCACACCAATTCCTTTTCTGGTGAAACCATTTGCACGGGCAGCGAAATGGGATTTTGACTGCTGCCTAATGCTGTGTACACAGCATCCGCCTTAGATGCGCCCGGTACAACAAGAGCAATGTTGGCGGAAGAGTTGATGACAGGGAATGTGAAAGTGATCCTTTCCGGAGGGGGTTTTGGAGAGTCCTTGATGAACGCAACCCACTTCTCTTTCTCTTGGAGAAGAGGATGCCCGGGAAATAGTGAAGCAACATGCCCATCAGGGCCCATACCCAAAAGCATTAGGTCAAACTGTGGAAATCCAATTGCCTCAGATGTGCTTACGATCTTCCGTTCCACCAAATGCTTGAGGCAGGTTTCATAATCATCTGCTGCACCTTCAGCTGACAAGGCATCATTTATGGCGTATACATTACCAGCAGGAATAGGTACCTGACAACGAAGAGCGAAACATAGTACCCTTTATATTTTATAAACCAACGAACAATTAAAATATAAACAAAAAATAAAAATAAGGATAAAAATCCTGCAACCTTCAGAAACAAAGCTCAACATATATCATTATTGCATATAGAGTTAATAAATGGACAATGCTGAGTATTGCCATTCAAACAAAAGAATCAGACAAAGCTACAAGATAAAGAAATATAGAAATTTTCTGACAATAAAGAATGCCACGATCAGAATTAAACAGAGGATCACAATATGTTGGCAAACTAATTTGGAACTAAAAATTAACATAGAAATGATTGATATGAAAGGAACAGATAATGGCAAGGCAACTCATGTCAAAGTAAAAGAACATTACAAAGGCAATCACCTAACTCTTCTCCTGCAAAGATATCATTAGTCTACTATGCAATGTTGGTTGTTTAGTTTGTTCTTGTGTGTCATTAGGCAATCTAATGTAGCTTTGTTGAATCTTCACTGGAGTGAATATCCTAGGGAAATAAGGATTGTTGAATCTTCACTGGAGAAGATATCCTAGGGAACTAAATATTAAAACACTAGCAATTCTGTAGCAAAGCTTCGCAGCAAAAACCCTTTGGCATACAGCATAATGGGCAAACTTGAAAGGAATGACAGTATCACAGTAATTCATTGCCTCACCTTGTGTTTGATCTAACCTGCATATATGTTCACAACTATGCTTTTTAAGTCTTTAGAATGTCTCAAGTATTGCTTTCGTTAAGCACAATATCATGTGTTCTTCGAACATTTATAGACCATACCCACTTGTGAGTAAGATTATTTCACAGAGCATTAAAATCTGTTCAAACGACACTGCATTTAATTGGGAGAAATATGATCAGTAGGGGAATGGCCTTGAGAAGGGGCAAATCTACTCACTGGTAAAACCAAAGGGCTATAGGAACCTCATAATCTCAAACCTCTAACAAGCTTACTTCTATAAGCACAATGCAAAGTATTATCAAAATTTAGATGTTATAAGTCTGGCATTAAAATTGTTTTTAACTATATCACTAACCAAAGCATAAAGAAAACTAATATAACAATGGCAGAGTGGTATTAAAATGCTATAGATTTTTCATAGTATCTATCTAGTATCTAGGCACCAAATGCTGGGAAATCAGAAAAATGGTTCAAGCTTTCCCCATTCCAAGGGGGCACAAATCAGAAAAATATTATCATCTGCTTGCAAATTGGATGGTTTAATTCACATAGAAAGACACTCACTAAACCTCAAATTGAATACCTTGGATAGAAAACCATCATAAGCGAGCAAGTAATTGCTATCCGGGTGATCCTTTGGAACCACACGCTCATCCACCCAGAAAACGTGCCATTTTGACCAGTCTACAGAGTTGATATAAGGAGGCTCCAGCAATTTACTGCAATTCCAGCATAATAAACTCAGATATTTTTAGAAACTAGCAAAATTGAAGCATGAATGTGAGCGACGAACTACCTGAGACACTTTATAAGAGACCCACCGGAGACAACGACGGAGAACGAAGCTCTCTCCTTGCAAACTTTCTCCGATAAATCGGCAGTGTATTTCGCCACAGAAGCTTTCAATTCCTCCTCCGAATCGAACACTTGAACTTTCGCTTTCCCCTTCCCAGTCACTGCTTCCGCCATCGATGCTTTCGTTCGGGATCCAAACACTTTAATATCCTTATCTGTTAAGGACACGCTTTTCCGCCAAACGGAGCAAGACCGCGGCGTTGCTGAGACAGAGGCGAAGGTCAACGGAACGGACGGCGATGATCGTCGGAAAGAAGAGAATCCGGTAGGTAAAGTGCGCACGTTAGAAGAAGAGAGCAGACGAGGTGAGGCGGCGATGCGCATTGTAGACTCCGCAAGCTTTTATACGGAATTGTGGAAAGACCGGTGCAGATGAGCGTGGAGTAGAGTGGAGACACAGGTGTTAGGTGTAGGCAAAATAAAAGTGGTATTGTATATGCACATAAATACATAAAATTTGGTATTGACTCTTTGTGGTTAGTAGTTTAAAAAAGTAATTATGAATGGATACTATATTGTAACAAATCAGTAGTTCTTAAAAAAATAATAATACATATTTCATATTTGAGTTCAATTTTTTTAAGAAAAAAAACTACATTATGCCTCAACGTTGATGCTTGCGGTAAGAAGTTGCACCCTGACCCGGTAGCTAATCTCGTTGCGGTAAGAAGTTGCACCCTCAACGTTGATGCTTGCGGTAGGAATTAATCAAATCAGTTGGCAGTTTGTCCAGGCTTGCTGCTGGCCCATAGTAGCTAATCTCGTTAGGGTTTATGGTCCTGAACTGCTCCTTGGTTTTTGCCGTTTGCTGGCCTGAGAGCCGATGTACTTTTTTTAGGCATGCGTGCCGCTTTTGGTTTTATGCTGGACTGCTTCTGTTTAATTGTTATGATTTGATCTTGTATGCTGAGTGGCCTGTGAGCCTATGTGGTTGGCTGGCCTGGGTGCCTTGTGTTGTGCTTGGTATGCGTTATAGCTGTTTTGGACGTCATTATAGTCCTCGAAACAGGTGTTATGTTGTCAGATTTGTGGCAGGACGACGCATGGTGCTTAGTTGATAGTCATGGTGCTAGTTTTGGTGTGTTTGGCAGCTGTTTAGAGTTTCTGTTTTCTTGGATAGTCCCGAAAATAGCAGTTATGCTTCCGAAATTTCGAGGGCATACGGGAGGGCAAATTATACCGTGCACCACGGTGCACATAGCAATGTGCACCACGTACCTAAACGACGTCGTTTTGAGCATTGTAAACTAATAGTCCATTTTTTTGGAAATCACGTTTCCCGTTTCGGCCGGTCTCTATATTTATGTTAATATTCTGTGTATTCCAGGCAATCATTCTGTGTATTCTAGGCAACCGTTATGTGTATTCATGTTAGTAACACATGCTGTAATGTGTTTGTGCATTCGAATGTTTAGGAGGATGAGTTCTGTGTATTTTGTGTCAATATTCTGTGTATTCATGTTATTAACACAGGTTGTGATGTGTTTGTGCATTCGAATGTTAGGAGGATGAGTTCTGTGAATTTTTTGTGCCAATATTTTGTGTATTCTGGGCAAACATTCTGTGTATTCTAGGCAAACGTTCTGCGTATTCTATATAATGATTATGTGTATTATAGATAATGAATTCCCTAGAGTCATTCGCGTCCACGTCCACTAACACCGAAACGATGTCGTTTTACGTACGTGGTGCACATTGCTATGTGCACCGTGGTACAGGGTATAACGATTGGTACGAGAGGACTTGGGCTGCTCACAATCTCTTGCATCAGCATTTTCAATTAATTATTTATTTATTTAGATTTGGACTTTAGGTAGCTTGAGTAGTTTTTATTAATTTTCATTCTTTAGACCTGGGCTAAATATTTGGGCTTGGGTCCATTCTTTGATTTATTTATTCTTTAGTAGTAAAGGCCTTGTTTGATTTATGATCACTTTTGGGCCATCGTATGTAAGAATTTATTTTTTAGGTTAATAATAAAGTTCTGATATATATATATTATATATATATATAAAAGCATTATTTATGCACAAAAGATGAAATTTTATGGCCCCAACAAATACATTACTTGACTTTGTTATTTGTATTTTGTGTTTATAAAAACATATAGTGGAAACAATTCAAAAGGGTTCACTCTTAGTTCAAGACATGGTGAAAAGATAAAGAACAATGTGCATATTGCCTATGTTGGAGGACAAACAACTTTTATGTATACTATGTGACAGAGTAATTAGGCAAGCAGCATTCGATCTGAATCACCAGCACTGACCCGAAGGCAACAAACGGTCACCCGTTACACAAAGACGACACATTGAAGAATAGTGGTCAGCACATTGAAGAGGAGTTACTCCTTATCATCATTAGCAGCACTTAGTACAACATTACGCATCTGTTATTTACTCGCAAAGAGTCGTTAGCACTTGAGGATATAAAAGAGGAGTCACGTTGGAGAAGCGGGGGGGGGGGGGGGGGGACTTGATTTTTATGATACACAACACTACTATACTGTACTGAAATCACTCACTCTCACTAAATACACAGATCTACATTGTGGTACCTGAACCATTGTTACTCACTTATCTACTGTACTTACCCATTACACTCAAATAATACTGTATTTCACTTCTATCAAATATACCCGGTAACAATACTTACCGTCATTGGTGCTTTCATTGAGAGTTGAGGCCAAATTTCAGGCGAAGCTCTACACATAGCAACAATTTCAGTTTATCAGTAGAAATGGTTGGATCAAGATCTAGCGATTCCCACAATTTTCATCACGAGAATCGTGGCAACACTGGTGGTGGTCACGATGATGGTCATCACTAGCAACGCAGCAACAATCACAGTGGACGGCAGCAAGTGCCCAAAGCACGGTAACCATCTATGAACCCCCAGGCGGCGGCCCGAGTCATTTAGTAGGCAGCGACAGCCCTAGCCTAGTTGGGGGTAGAGATTCAAGGTCAACTACCCTAGGTATCTGCACAGAAGGAGGAAATAGAGGAACAAATGACCCAGCGTCTGTGTCGTGGTGAAACTCGTCGGCCAACCGTTTCTATGCCCGCCATGGGACGGTGGGGTGAAAGGGCTACTATCCAGCCAAGGTTGTGGGCACAACTGAAGACCAAAAGGACCAAGGGTCTACACCAAGGTGAGCAGTCGCACCGGATGGAAGGGGTGGGTGCATGAGTCTAGGGGGCCAACTTCGTGTCAGTCCACGACGCTCAAACAAACCAAACATGCAGAAGGAAGTGGTGGAAAAACTTCAAAAACAGATAGAAAAGTTAGAGAGGAGGGTAGAAGCAAGAAAACATTCACTAGAACCTGAGGTGAGGATGGTCGCTCCATTTTCTCCTAGTATAATGGATGCACCCTTCCCAAGAGATTTTAGGTTACCCACTATTAGGCCTACACCGGGACTTCTGACCCGCATGTCCACATGACAAGGTACAAGGCAACCATGGTAATGACCGGGGCTGGTGACACCCTTCCCAAGAGATTTTAGGTTACCCACTATTAGTGTTCCCGTTGGGGGCCGAATTTTATTGGCTCTTATTAGATTTGGGTAAAGAGATATTAAAAAATATATTAGGTGTGTTTGGTTCGCACATGGGATTGGAATCAGAATAGGAATCAAATACTTGGTAATGGTAATAAGTTTTATGGTGAAAGTATTTTGCATGTTTGGTAGTACAATGGAATTGAGATGATTACCAATATTGATGTTTGGTTTGTGTGACCCTATAATGGGAATAAATGTTTTAAAAATACAAAAACAAAAAATCAAGGCAACTGATCCTAATATAATGTCATACAAAGCACCAATATGAACAAAAAATCAAAACAAAAATATGAGGGATATAGTGAGAATGTGACAGATGAGGAGTGATAAGATGGAATGATACCCATTTTTAATTAACGAATGAAGTTTTTAAGGGAAGGTGTAATCAAATTTATAGTTGTGTTTTAGAAGGCTATCCTTATCCCAACAAGTGATTCCCTTTCAAGATGATGTGGAAGGTAAAGTAGATTTTTATTTTTAATTATTTTTTTTTATTTTGTTAGCTTATGTGGTTTGCAAGCTTGCTATGATAGCAAGTTTGCAATTGACTTTTATTTCCTTTTTTATTTTTATTTGTTATTTTATTATTATATCTACTATACTAATAAGAGCCAAAGAGAGTTAGGTCTAAAATGGGTAGAAAAAATGGCGGTCAAATTATTTAATCAAATGGATGGTTCAGATAAATTATTTAATCAAATAGATGGTTAAGATAATTTAGATTAATATTATTAATAGAGATTACCTAATTTAACCTTACTTTTATGATTATCCGTTATGTTTTCCGTTAAATATTCTCTTCTCCGTTAATATTCCGTTAACTTTTAACTTACCCATTAATTTCTATAAGAAAGGTCTTAGGTTCGAAACTCATCTCAATCAAATTTGACATAATTAAGTTTCTCACTCTATTTTACTCTTATTAAATTAAATAAATTAGTAGCTACAACAAAAAATAATATATATGTATTTCTTTAATTTAGAATTATGTGTCTACAATACCTTTATTTGAAAAAATTATTCATTATCAAAAAATTAAATTAAATAAGATAAATAATTTCATTAGTTATATTGTCTTTATTTTCTCTCATGTAAAGATTCTTTACATTCAAATTTATCAATTGATATTCATTACATTGTCCATTATCTTATTTTTACAATATCTTGTAATTAAATATCAAAGTTATAGTACAAAGTAATGTTATATATTTATTTATCAAGTACTTTATTAATACTATGAAAAAAATTTTAAAATAATTTGAAGCTAATTATATTAACTACTTAGGGATTGGTTGACAAAGAGAGTACTCAAATAATAACCCAACAAATTGAAGCGGAATCACTCTATTTTACTCTTATTGAATTAAATAAATTAGTAGTTACACTAAAAAATGATACATATGTATTTTTTTAATACCATGAAAAAAATAAAAAAGAATAGTTTGAAACCAATCATATTAATTACTTGTGGGATTTGTTGACAATGAAAGTACTCAAATAACTCATTACTCAGCAAATTGAAGCGAGAAACTACCTTTTAATATCTTTGGAATACATAATATTTTAAATTTTCAAATTTTTATTAATTTATTTAATCTTTTTCTTAAACTAGGATTTCTTTATCCACAATAACTCATTCAACAATAATGTTGAACAAATGAACCCCAAGCAAACACCTAAAGGAAAGTCCATAGCTCCTATATCATAATCTCATTGATGCGTTGTCATCTATGCTACAACAATACCGAATTGCAAAAACACCCAACAAAAAGGAAGAGAACAAATAGTAAAGATGAAGATAATGACAATGTTACTCAAGAGAATTAAGAAATAAGAACAACTTAGAAAATTCAAATTAAAAGTAGTATTTATTTAGATTATCATTTTTAAACCAAATACTTAGACTATCGATTTTACAAGGTTACAAACATTTATTTTAGTAATAATTATAATGAATTTTCTATATTATCTTGGATTCATATACTTTGAGTTAGATATTTAAATAAAAAAATTTGACATTCAATTACCCATGTATAAACTTCTCCTATATAATCTTGCATTGATATACTTTCAAATATTTATTTAAATATAAACATTGGGCATTAACCCATTCGCGCAATGCGCGTATAAAACTAGTTTACAATATAAAAGGCTAGTAGGACTACTTTTGAAAATAAGAGAGTATTACAGGGATGTAGAGAAAATAGTACAGAATTTACAAATTTGATGATGTGGAAGTGAGATCGACTTTTAAATTAGAAATTAAAAAATATTAATTTTTTAATATTAATATTTTTTAGGAAAAAGTGTCAAATAGGCCACTGAACTTATCGCTTTTGTGCAATTGGGCCATTGAACTTAAAAAGTGTGCAATTCAACCATCAAACAAGCAAAATTTGTGCAATCGGACCATTTTTACAAAAATTTTCTGGTAAAATCCAATTATATTACTAACATATATGTATTAAAAGTGGCATTTTCTTCTATCATACTAGTTAGGAGTCAATATTGAAATGTTTTAAACTCAAATTGAATTAAAAAATTTTAGAAAAATGTCCTAATTGCACATATTTTACTTGTTTAATGGTTGAATTGCACACTTTTTAAGTTCAATGGCCCAATTGCACAAAAGTGATAAGTTCAGTGGCCTATTTGACACTTTTTTCTATTTTTTAATATTTTATTTAATTTTTTTTAAATATTTTTAATTAATTTTTAATTTTTAATTTTAAAGTTTATTATTAAAAAAATATTTTAAAATGTCAACTCACCATCCATGTAAGCATGCAACCTGATGAAAAGGAAGGTAACCTGCTATCTGGTGAAATTATATGCATTTGAAGTTCAGTGACTTAATTGCACTTTTTTTTTTGTTCAGTGACCTAATTGCACTTTCAGATTACGTTTAATGGACCTTATTCCTTTATTTATTAAAGGTTGACAAAAAATTTTGACATTCTTTTCTCATACGGTTATTACGACGGGCCAGAGCTTAGAACCGGCGCCGATGCTTGGAATATGTAGCCTTGGAACATCTCATCTCATCGTATAAGTATGTTTCCAGCTTATTCAGATTCATTAAGCTTGTAATTTCTACCTTGAAACAGATATAGGGATCTAATTTTCTGTATGTAACTTCTATAAATAATAACAAGGGAAAATTGCACTTTTCATCTGTAAATTATATGATAATTATAGATCTTGTCGTCCTTATTAAGTGTTAGTCACTCACTTTTTGTCCCTAAGTGATCATTGACGCTGCACTTTTCGTTCATTTACAAATAAAATATTAGGAACGAAATTTACAATTTTAGTATAACTCATGACGAAAAGTGAGCACGAAAGGATGAAAAGTGCAATACCAATAATAACATAGGGATGAAAAGTGAGCATGATAAACACTCAAGAACGAATTTTACAATTATCCTATAACTTAAGAACGAAAAGTTCAATTTTCCCTAATAACAATGTTGCAGAAGGCGCTAGACGCTAATCGGGCGTTCAGGGCGCCTAGGGCGGGCACCCTAAGAGGTCTAGTAATTCGAGTATATTGTTTTCACTTTTTTCACTCAAGGCTAAGAGTTGTTAAATTATTATAATCCCAAACTAGTTAACTGTATATGTTATATGGTTAGTTGAATGTATGACTGGAGAAATATAAAAGAGGAGTAATCAAGTAGGCAAAAAAAAATTACTTGACCGAATTGGGTGCCAACTAAGCCGAGTTAGACACTGACTTGGCCGAGTTAGACACTGACTTGGCCGAGTTAGGCACCTGACTCGGCCAAGTTAGGCGCTCAACTCGGTCGAATTGGTGCCCAGGATGCCTAGTCGGCCGGTTAGTTGGTCAACTGACTAAAAGTCATCTAAGGTTGAAATCCCCTCGACTTAGGGGCACTTAAATGGCCGTGCAGGCCTATTTTTACAACACTGAATAATAATTCTTTATAACAGCTAATCTCTATGTTCTCGGATGCTAAATACTGCATTTATATCATCCTTTCGTATCAACTAACAAAAAAAAGAGTATGAAAAACAGAACAAATAAATATCCCACCTGTAGAAGCACTAATGAAGTTCAAAAATCCCACCATTTTGAAGTGCCACATGATTGGTCAAAGGGGATGTTTAAGCTACCACTGCACCACTGTTCAGGTGAGGCTAAAGGGCTGCCCCCTAGTTCCCCCAGGTTCAAGAACTCTGCTTCTTCTTTCTGCTTTAACTTTTCTGCTAATAAAGCCTTGTCTTTCTCTAAATCCTCCTCAACCCTCACAATGCTTCTTCCCCCATTTACAGTACTTTCTTTGGACTCATAGTTTGTGACTTTGTTGTTTGAGCCACTAGGCATCTCCATGTCTTTTGCTTCTTGCCTCTTTTTCTGCCCTGCACAACCCTTCTCTAGTTCGCTCCGTAGTTTCTCTGACTATTTGAGCACAAAAAAAAAAGATGTTTAAATCTTCCATTTGTTAGTTCACTGCTTAATTAATTGTTGGGTGGAAGCCGGTAAAGGCTCGACCATGTCTAGCCCCCAGTAGTTGGGAATTATTGAACAGAGACCAGCAAATGGTTTAAAAAGATCAGCACCAGCTTCTCGAAAAATTTGTATGGTAGTCTATAAGGAAATAGAGTTGCGTTCTCGCTACTAGCTATAACTTTTGGCATAAGTGGTAAGTGCTTGATAGCATATCCTAACTGCAAGAGGCACTTTTTAAGTCCGTACCATACTCAGACTAATCCCCGTTCGTACATACTGGGCCTCTCCAATTAAGGGGCAAAGTGCTGGCTAAATTGATTTTTCTATACAAGAGTAGGTTCAAACTCCCGACTTCTAATAAGAGATAAGAGTGCACAGTCACTCACGCCATCAAAACTTGTTCTTGATCCTAACATTAAGTCATTAATAGATGAGAAGAGGGAAATAAATATATACCTGCATAAGCAAAGACTCTTTTTCTTTCTTCAAGCTATCAAACTGCACATTGAGGTTGTCAAATTTGGCTTTGAGGGCTCTGTATTCTTCCTCTATTTGCTTGGATTTCCATCTGGCCCTTTTGTTCTGAAACCATATGGCCACTTGGCGAGGTTGCAGCCCCAAATCTCTGGCCACCTGAAGCTTCTTTTTGGTCTCCAGCTTTGTTTCCAGCTTAAAGATGGTCTCCAGTGACTTCACTTGTTCATTGCTAAACCTCTTACTATTTTTACTCTTCTTCTTCTTCTTCGACCCCTTCTGGCACCCAACAGATTCATGGTTTTCCAATGCTTGATGCTCTTCTTCTTCTTCCATTCCTTGGATGGAATTGTTTCTATGAGTAGATAGAGATATGATTGTTGTTATTATTATTGATGTTATGGATTACTACTGTTTGGCATTGAATGTGTGGGGTTCATTTTATACAAGGGAGAAGTATCTAAACTTGCTTTGGTGGCTTTCAAATGATTGGAACATTTGGTTTTATTTCAATATATATCGTGTAGGAATAGAATTTCTCCCCCCCTTTCATTTTACACATCTCTCCATCTTTGCAATTAATTTCTTCCGGGGCTTAGCCTAGTTAGTTCGTCGCTTGACTTGTCATGATTGAAGGCCGTAGTGTGGAGGTTAGAATATCAGTGAAAACATGTATGGGAAAAAAGTTCAAAGATGGTGAAAGATCTGTATTGCAATTAATTTCTTCTAGCTCCCGGAGCTTAGTGTAGTTGGTTCCTGCCTGACTTGTCATGACTGAAGGTAGCAGTGTGGGGGTTCGAATCTCAGTGAAATCATGTATGGGAAAAAGTCTAAAGATGGTGAAAGATTTGTATTGCAATTAATTTCTTCTAGCTCCCGGGGCTTAGTGTAGTTGGTTCCTACCTGACTTGTCATGATTGAAGGCAGCAGTGTGGGGGTTCGAATCTCACTGAAATTATGTATGGGAAAAGGTCTAAATGTCTGAATTGGCTTAGCTCGAATCTCGGGTTTAGCTTAGTTGATTTATTACTTGGCTCAAGAATAATGAAATGTCTGAATTGAATCTCTTATACGCACATGAAAACTTGTAACCACGTATCTGAAAATCAAACAAGCTAGGAAAGGAGCAAAGGAGATATACTTTAATGGGGGTGTCAAGAAGACAAGAAGGTTGTGGGATAATTGTCGCCTAATATTGACAAAAGAGGTTGCTTTTGACAATAGTCATACGATGTATAATTATTAAGTTGGAGTGCTATCACTAACTTCTTCTGATTACAATTCACACAGTCTAGAGATAGATTCAATGCAATATTGGATCATTTCATCTTTGACGGAAAGCATATATGAGTACATTTGTTTGTTTTTGCTGACTGAACATCCAAATTTTGTTGTCTTCCGGCTAAAGCTTTGCTTGTCAATGGCCCATTTCTTGACTTGGTTACCTCATTCTCATCTGTCATTGTTTCTGCTACCTCAAATGTTTCCTACATAGTACAGGTGTCACTGCCTGCCTTGCTTTCTCTTTTGATATTTTAGCTACCTCATTCTCTAATATAATCTCGCCGCCATATTTGTTGGCTAGCTCTCTTTGGGTATTTCTATTTACCAATTTCTTTTTAAATTTTACGCATTTTCTTTTTGCTCATAGACTAATATTTGTCTTCTATTTTTTTTTTTTTTTTTGTTGTGAAGAAGGAAACTCATAACCATGCATTATCGATGATGTACACTAAATAAATCCGTCTTCGTCTTGTCATCTTAACCAGTAAAGGGAAGACCATAAGGAGGTTGATTGATATATATATATATTAGAGAAGGCCGGGTTCGGGGGCAAATCGACCCGGTAAGGCAAGCAAGGCATTCAATTGACCTCGGAACCTCAAAGGCAGAGCCCACATTTTTTCTCATGGGGGCAGTTCACAGACCGACTCAAATCAACGGTCAACACACTAAGCGGTAGTGAAAGGGACGATGTGCTCAACCACCACGCCAATCATATTGGTTAAGGCCCTGTTTGGTAAATAATTAGCCTATCAGCAAATTTTGACTTATTTGACTACTATTAGTTGTTTGGTTAATAAGTTTTTTGTAACTTCAAAATACTAAAATTTAAAAGGCTACCCAAAACAGTCTTTTCAATTAGCTTTTTGAGAAAAGAAATTATACCAAACAACTATCAATTAATAGTTAATCTATCAAACAACTTTTTACAATCAACTAATGTTATCAACTAATCATACCTTCTAGCCCAAACAGCTGACCCAATCAGCTAACAGCCATTTACCAAACAGGGCCTTGAGTTATGGCCCTGTTTGGTAAATAATCAGCATATCAGCCAATTTTGGTTTATTTGATCGCTATTAGTTGTTTGGTTAATAAGATTTTTGTAACTCCAAAATGCAAAAATTCGAAAGGCTACTCAAAGCAGCCTTTTCAATTAGCTTTTTGAGAAAAGAAATTATACCAAATAGCTATCAGCTAACAACCAATTTATCAAACAACTTTCTACAATCAGCTAATATTATTAACAAATCATACCTTCTAATCCAAACAGCCAATCCAATCAGCCAATAGTCATTTACCAAACAGGGCCTATGACTCTATTAGTACTTTAAACTGCTTGATTAGTTTAGAGTTGAAAATAAATATATATGCATGCAATATCTATCGCCTTAGCTTTTGTGGGCTAAGATGATTAAAGATTCATATTCATAGATTTGAGATTCGAAATCTTTCTGGCATTTCATGGTTGGGAAATAAACCAAAGAGCATATATCATCCAAACCATCCATCTGGTACTAGATGTCAACTACTCAACTTTCACCATGGTAAGATGCCTAATTAATGTTCAAAATACTAATTTCCCCTTGGAAGATGGAGTTTCTATTTTCGTATAGACCTCCAAGTTTTTTGCCCTTATCTTTTGGCTTTCATACTAATGTAAATGACTTATCTTCTTTAAATTGAATGCTATCATTATCAAACTCTTGATAATATGAAAAGAGTTTATATTTCCCTCATCTTAACTCTATTGTAAAAACTAATTCAAGAGTAGAAATATGATCGCAATTTTATATGGAGCTGATGTGAAATAGCAGGTCAAGTTCCCGTGCGGATAGTGCTTTCCGTGTAACCGTGCGGTCCTTACTATTAGGTATGCATAAATGCACCACAAAGTGATCAGAAATGCACCATTAAGTGTGGTGTGGTGTGATACATTTTCTTTGGGTATGTAGTACATTTTGTGGTGCTGCATTCATTATGATGCATTTCTAAACACTTTGTGGTGCATTTTTGCATACCTAATAGTGAATTTGTATGACTGTAAGGGAAGCACTGTCCGCATTTGATCCAGCATCAAGAGTCCTTATTGATATATATATATACACACACACGCACACTAAATTTTAATTATAGTAATTTTAATGAAGAATTAAAGTAATATTATTTCACTATTAAATTACCCTTAAAAGAAATTAAATCACTGATTATATTTTATCTTAATAGAATGTATTATTATTATTATTATTATTATTATTATTATTATTATTATTATTATTTATTTTTTGATTCTTTTTTCTCCGGCCTTGTCCTAAGATTCCAAATTCTGAGTATCCGGCAATGTTATAACCTGGTCCCTGCTCATAATGTCCTGTGCTTTTCTCTCTTTCAATTCTAGACTTTTTACCAATATTGTTAACAAGTAGGCATGAAATGCTTTAATTGTATCATTAACTTCAGGAAATTACCAGAACTTAGTCGCATCATATCAGGGAACTTTGGTGGCTGGCAGTATTCGTTTGTCAAAAACTGTCTTAATCGCATCATTAATTTCATCATTATCTTAATCCCCACCTATCTTTTTCCTGGTAATTTTACACTTGCAGGATTTAATGACATGGCAATCGAGCCAACCATGCACCACACATGGAAGATCAGCCGAGCTAGTAGCGAACGCATTTTTCAAAACTTGAATGGCACTTGATCTTAATTTTCTAGTCATATCCAATTATGATATTACTCGTTAAATCAAGTGTTTACTAGCTACTTTCTCAACCTACTGAAGCACAAAGAGTCAACAATTGCATCCACTAAGGCTCAAACCGACTCTCATCATCCATGTAGGAGTGTTAACCGGGACACCGGGTACCACTAGACCACAAGGTCTAAGGTCTTTGGCTGGTGTTGGGATCTTTATTTATTTATTAATTTATCACCTAACTTTGGGGCACAAGTTTGGGTGAAGTTAGGTGGAAGTTGGGACCTTTATTTACTAATTAATTCATTGGAAGGGGGAAGAGGTGAACATCGGCCGCAGCGATGATGGCGACCTAGTGGTGTGGTGTGGTGTGGTGGGACTTGGGAGTAATAATGCTTTATGTCAAAGCTTAGCTTTTTTATGCTTCTATAGTTCATCGACAAAACTCTGTGCCTTTTGGATAACTATCAAAATTTCTAGAATATTAATCACCTATGACTCGGAGCAGGTAGCTAGGGTGACAAAACAAATTTCGATTGTTTAGCTTTTTAATATTTTTTTATTTTTTATTTTTAATATCAATTATCACTTGCCAAAGACCTTGTGGTCAAGTGGCATCCGGTGTCCCGATTAACACTCTCACATGGATGATGGGAGTGAGTTCGAGCTTTAGTGCCGTTTTTGTGAATATCCGATCGGACTTCGGATTTAATTTTGATCACCCATTCTTATATTTTTAGACACTTCAACCTATTGGATATTTTAATTTCAGATTTCGGATTTTGAACTTCGGATTTCGAATTTTTTTTTTTTATATAAATAAACTAATATTGAAACAATTTTTATAAAAAAATTAGAAAAAGTTACTAAAATGTAAACACTTAATTAAACAAAATACTTCAAAACTACTTAACTTCTAAGAATCTAAATTAAACTTCTAACTTCTAAGTAAACAAAAATACAGTCAAGGACCTTGTGGTCCAGTGGCATCAAACCCTTCCCTTTATACGGGAGGTGGTAGGTTCGAGCTTCAAAACAAAATTGTACGGCAAATTGCTCACAATGCAACCATTGATGGAATACAACTTTGCAAAACAGAATAAGAACAAGATTAAACAAATATAAAGAATTACCTTTCTCTAATGTTTCAACCTCATCTAAGTTTTGGTAACCTCAAGGTCCTCAACCAATCTTGTGTACAAAGTAGGGCTTCCACTATTTTAGGAGTCAATGAACTCCTAAATGCATCAAGCACCCTTCCACTTGTACTAAATGCACTTTCAGATGCAACTGTGGAAATAGGAACTGCAAATACTTCTCTAGCAATTTTGGAGAGGATAGGAAATCTCTCACTATTTCCCTTCCACCACTTTAAAACATCAAAAGTGGCAGATTCATCATCCTCCACAATACTTTCACTCAAGTACACTTGCAGCTCTGTCTGCTTACTGCTTCCACCACCCTCCATCTTTTTTTTTTTTTTTTTTCTAGTTGACTCTTCAACCTTGACTGAGGCCTACCAATTGTTGTGGGCTCAGACTGGACAGATTGAGTAGAGGATTCAGAGGGGGTTGAACTGACAGAATATGTAGTTGCATAATCATTATACAACTCAGCCATTGCAGCTTACAACTTACAGTTGAATATGTTGTAATCAGTATAGATTACAGAACATATAAAATAAATTAGAATTACTTGTTTTCTAAAATTTTCCCTCTAAGAACAAGGGTTTCAAGCAATCAAGCCTTCAAATCCTGATATCGGGCAAGGGGCTTCCACCACCGTTTGCGTTGTCGTCGAATACAGAGAATGGGAGTGGGGCGAGGCTTCCACAAGTGTCCAGACAACCACTGATGAGCACAAATGATGAGTGTAAAAAGGGTGTAATGTCGTTCCGCTGAGGATTGGTGTTATGGCACGAAACTGTGTGAATTACCATGCACTAGAGTATATGAATTTATAGAATCCAAGCAACAAATACTGAATGGTGTAAAAGAAAGCAATTGATTAGGGTGAAAACTATATGATAAAGGTATGGGCCAGATTAGGGGGATTGTAATCTTGATGTTCCAACCAACTCAGGATTAGGGAAAGAATAATTAGCCAAGGGATATATGGGCAATGCACAAAAGAATTCTACTCAACTACTTTCGTAATCAATAAGAGAATTAGGCTAAAATTGCCCCACTGTCGTCATGCATCAATTATAACCTTAAACACCTAAGCATTGTAAGCCCCCAAAATTACCTCTACTTTCATAGCAAGAAAATTAGTTTGAAATTGGTAAGGCTCGAGGTCTCCATCCAACTTTCGTTGTAATGAATCCCTCTCCTAGACTAGCAATTAATTGTGGCCATCAATCAATAACAAGTAGAAAGAAATCTCCAAATCAACATAAACCCTAGGTAAAAGATTCAATCCCTTTATGCAATTAATCATAAATCGAACATCAAGATTAACAATAGATCCCTAATCCAAACCCAAAAGCGAATTACTCACGCATGATGGAATTAAACAAAGCAAAATAATAAATAACCATAAACATTGCAAGAAATATAAAGGGAAGAGAAACTTAACTGATAAAGAA
The DNA here is from genome assembly GCA_003576665.1 of Ipomoea trifida. Classification (NCBI taxonomy): domain Eukaryota; kingdom Viridiplantae; phylum Streptophyta; class Magnoliopsida; order Solanales; family Convolvulaceae; genus Ipomoea; species Ipomoea trifida. The sequence continues at coordinate 21,743,081 of CP025646.1, forward strand.
TAAATCCAACTTCAATCCAAGATTCCAATCTTGAAATAAAATAATCTAATGTAAAACTAATCTAAACTATGCTAGGGAAATATAAAGAGAATAAACTAAAACTAGCTAGGGTTTTGAACTCTGTAAGGGAACCTCCTTAACTTGTAGAGAATATGTAGAATATATAGGAGATAGATGGGCCTTGGCCCATTAGGAAACTTCCAATTCTTTTCCAATTATTATTCTTGTTTCCTATTCTTCTTGGTAATTTCCTTTTCTTCCAAAACTTGTCCAAACTGCTCCAAAATTCTTCCTTTGCTGCTCCTTGTGGATAATTCAACTCTTGGGATAATATAACACACAAACAATTCTCAATTTCATTAGGATAAGGAAAATAAGCATTAAAACAACTAAAATAAGGGGTGAATTATTGTACAAAATAGTAGATATCAACCACCACTAGCGACTGGGAGTTCGGAGCCTCAGAGGGATGGGTTGTACATAGAGAGGAAAGTAGAGAAGTAGAGAACTCACTAACTCAGGTCTCAGAGAGTGAGAGTTTGAGAGATTGAGACTTGAGAGGAATGGAGAAGGAGAATGGAGAAAACAGAGAGAAGTAAGAGAAATGGAGAATGAAGATCACACTCGATTGTCTTGACTGCGCAAATGAGGAAGTGATGAACCCTAGCTGATGGATTATATATATATATATGTAATCCCAAACGACGTCGTTCTACATATACGTATACACGTATACATATAAACTTCGGGTTTTGGACGGGTTCGGATGTGAAATATCCTAACTCTACTCGAAACCCAAAACCCTTCTTTAAATAGCAGTGCGGATCGGGGTGACAAATTCATATTCGGATATCCATCCGTTAGGTAATGGCGGGTTCGAGTTCGGGCGGGTCGTTCGGGTGGGACGAGTTTTGCACAGTCGTACCTTTAAACGTAAGAATAATGCGCTATAATCAGTCATAAAATATTGATTATTTCAGTTTTTCGTTACAATTATATTAAAATAGTTTTTATTATTAACTGAAAGTCGACTAAACACTGATGCACACCCCTAACATGACGGAAATGAATTCAGTGCTCAATTGGTTAATTAGATTAATTTCAATTGAAGTAATTAATTTTTCAATTTGGTATCTGTTGTAAAACCAGATGTATAATATCTACTATACTAATAAGAGCCAAAGAAAGTTAGGCCTAAAATGGGTAGAAAAAATGGCGGTCAAATTATTTAATCAAATGGATGGTTCGTTCAGATTAATTATTTAATCAAATAGATGGTTAAGATAATTCAGATTAATATTATTAATAGAGATTACCTAATTTAACCTTACTTTTATGATTATCCGTTAAGTTTTCCGTTAAATATTATCTTCTCCGTTAATATTCCGTTAACTTTTAACTTACCCTTTAATTTCTATAAGAAAGATCTTAGGTTCGAACCTCATCTCAATCAAATTTGACATAATTAAGTTTCTCACTCTATTTTACTCTTATTAAATTAAATAAATTAGTAGCTACAACAAAAAATGATACATATGTATTTCTTTAATTTAGAATTATGTGTCTACAATACCTTTATTTGAAAAAATTATTCATTATCAAAAAATTAAATTAAATAAGAGAAATAATTTCATTAGTTATATTGTCTTTATTTTCTGTCATGCAAAAATTCATTACATTCAAATTTATCAATTGATATTCATTACATTGTCCATTATCTTATTTTTACAATATCTTGTAATTAAATATCAAAGTTATAGTACAAAATAATGTTATATATTTATTTACCAAGTATTTTATTAATACTATTAAAAAAATTTTAAAATAATTTGAAGTTTATTCTCAAAAAAAATAATTTGAAGCTTATTATATTAACTACTTGGGATTGGTTGACAAAGAGAGTACTCAAATAACCCAACAAATTGAAGTGGAATCGCTCTATTTTACTCTTATTGAATTAAATAAATTAGTAGTTACACCAAAAAATGATACATATGTATTTCTTTAATACCATGAAAAAAATAAAAAAAGAATATTTCGAAACCAATCATATTAACTACTTGGTGGATTTGTTGACAATGAAAGTACTCAAATAACCCATTACCCAGCAAATCGAAGCGAGAAACTACCTTTTAATATCTTTGAATAAATAATATTTTAAATTTTCAAAATTTTATTAATTTATTTAATTTTTTTTCTTAAACTAGGGATTTCTTTATCCACAATAACTCATTCAACAATACTGGTTGAACCAAATCAACCCCAAGCAGAACACCTAAAGGAAAGTCCATAACTCTTATATCATAATCTTATTGCATGACGTTGTCATCTATGCTACCAACAATAATCGAATTGCAAATAACACACTACCAACAAAAAGGAAGAGAACAAATAATAAAAATGAAGAAAATGACAATGTTACTCAAAAGAGAATTAAGAACAGTTAGAAAAATTCAAATGAAAAGTAGTATTTATTTAGACTATCATTTTTAGACCAAATATTTAGACTATCGATTTTACAAGGTTGCAAACATTTATTTAGTAATAATTATAATGAATTTTCTATATTATCTTGGAATCATATACTTTGAGTTAGATATTTAAATAAAAAAATTCGACATTCAGTTACCCATGTATAAACTTCTCCTATATAATCTTACATTGATATACTTTCAAATATTTATTTAAATATAAACATTGGGCATTAACCCATACGCGCAATGCGCGTATAAAACTAGTAATAATATATTGTAAAGTAGAGAGAAACGACAAGAGATACAAAAAGAACCATCAATATTTTATTTTTTTATCATTCAATCCAATATATACATGATATACATAGTTTCAGTATAACTGCAAGTTGTGGAGGATAAAGATGTATTATTATCATATAATTTCTGTAGTATAACTGCAAGTTTGTGAACTCCCCCTTGGACATTACTATGTCATATTCACACCTCATTAAAAACCTCTCTAGAAAAACTCAATGGGAAAAAACCTAGTTGAGGGAAAGAACTCATGATATATAATGTGTGTTCATGTTGCACTAACTGCCTCATTAAAAGAATTTTAATTAAGAAAACTTATCAAAACTCAATCAAAGGAAAAAAAAAACCAGTACAGTTGTTAGTCTTCAAGACACAATCTTGAGGATTGATTCAAGTAAATGACGCTCCCTCTGAAGATAACAATCTTCAAATCCCATACATAAAAACATATTTAAAAAATAAGTGTAGAAAGGGGTTTTGTGAACAGATATGCTAGATTGTCACTAGGGTGAACATTTTGTATAATAATCTCGTGACTCTTCTAGAGGTCGCGTGGATTGAATTTTGATGCTATATGTGCTTTGTCAAAGATTCCTAAATATGCCCATTTATCATTTGTGCAACACAAACTTTAATTTATTGTTCTCATATAGGACAGTGAGGGTAAAATATAGCATAACCAGTTTGAGACTTGACATCATTGGAATCAAACAAAATAGTCACTACTCAAGTAGCCCATCAATACCATATATTAGTTTCTCACATAAATGCCAAAATCTTTTGTAACTCGAAGATACTGGAGGATGTGTTAAATGCTATTCCAATATTTTATTATAGGCGGAACACTAAATATTGCTAGCAATTTCATCACAAATACAAAGTCATGCCTGTTGCGGTTACGGAACTTTTGTCCTAAAGTAGTGCTTCAATGATAATGAAGTAATGGACTTTTGGTCTTAAAATATCCTCATTATCCTCTTCGAGTCTAAACAACTCCTTATCTACTTCAAGAGATTGGACAACCATTAGTGTGATAAGTAAATGATATTTATCTATATAAAACAACTTCAAGACGTTTTTCAATGTAGGCTAACTGGTGTGTAATATTCTTTCAAGTAGATGCTTGATTTGCACGTCGAGACAATACTTGGTTTTCCAAGTGTTTTATTTAAAACTTTGTCTTTGGGCATAATATAATATCATCAAGATCTTTATGTATTTCAATAATTCTTATACTATCAACGCAGATTGAGATAATAAATAAATAATTCAATTAGCAACTCTTTAATAATCACATAATGACACATATTATTTGATAGGGGTTGAAGCAAAGTCTTCATTGACTCTTGATGTGCCAACAAGATGGAATTCAACCTATTTGATGCTAAAAAATGCACTCACATATGAAAAGGTTTTTGAAGCCTATGAAGAAAATGATAGTTTATTCAATTTAAGTGAATCTGTCCCTAGTTTTATTGATTGGCATGGTGAATTTGGTTAAATGTTTTTATGAAATGACAATGATAATTTCTTGTTCTCATCTATCCCCTCCTTTTTTTCCATATTCTCATATGAAACCTTTGACTTTGAAATTGAAGCTCTTCCAAATGGCTTTGAGCAAGAGGGAATATCATTCACTAGCACTACTGTAGGCCTTTCAGTTGCGGCCTTTTTTTTGTCAAGTCTCTCCATGTTATATTCATGATCCTTGAGATCCCAGAACAATTATTCAGTTGGACTTGTAGCGAAGTCCCTCTAACTGTTAATATTGGTAGTCTTGGCTTTCCATTCTTTTGGCATTGATGGTAGAATCTTGCGGTTGATCTCTCTTTGGGTGTACTGTACTCCTTTAAAATAGAGAACTCACCCAAAAGTTTAACAAAACAAATCTCCATTTGTTCAATAGATTCTTCGGTTAGCATCTCAAAGTTTTCAAACTGTTGTACTACAAGACTGAGCTTATTCTTGCGAATTTGCTCATTACCGATTGATAGCTCGATCTACCAACTTATCCCGTAACTGCTTCATAGATTTGGTACGTATGCCTTAACCTTGCTGAAGGTTATTGGATTTAGCATTTGTACAATGGAATAATGGCTTGATTGTCAAGGTTGTTCAGAAAGTGGTCATCCTTGGTCCACTCCTCTATTGGTTTCTCTACGTAAACTAGCTTTATCGCCCTTTGCTCTTCAACATATTCTGAATTGAAGTCCCAACTACTTCAGCGTCCCACTGAACTGGTGTAGGCAATGCTATGTTGACTTTTTGAATCTTGATAAGACCATGTTGGATCATATCCCACATTCGATTGTGTATTGCCGAGAGATGAATATGCATGCATGCGAATTCTCCACTCGTCATAGTCCTAGGGTGACAAAATAGGGATCAAATCAGTTGGTGCCATTTTAAAAATATTTTTCAAAATACACGCTACAAAGAATTTTTCAAAATACGCGATCAATTCCGTTTAATCAAGAGTAATTGGTTGGAATAACCACTTTAATACCACTTGTTAGTCGTAGGGTTGATAAAAAGTCTAGAGAAGGGGGGGGGGGGATTTTTTTTAACTTAAACGGTTTTTAGATCAAGCTTACGACTTGAATAGAAAATGTGTTCTATGTGTACTCAAATTAGATAGAAAATAAGTGCAAGAAATTAAAGTGCAAAAAGTAAAAGAGTATAGAGAGAGATTTTTATAGCGGTTCATCAATAGCCTAGTCCACTTTTCTCCTTATCATCCAAGTAGGATTTCACTAGTATGTTATGCACAAATACAAGTGAAAAGTCACACAGTGTATCCACAAAGCACTGTTAACTGCAGGTGGTGTTCCTTCGAACTAGAACTGTTGACTGCAAGTGAAAAGTCACACAGTGTATCCCCTCCATTTTTCAACACCCAATCTCTACTCCAAAGTTCTGCCATGAAGTCACCTTGAGTAAAGGTCTTCAACCACAATTCTAACAAATTCGATTGTTTGTTGTTTGATTCCACAAACAGGTGGATTGTGAATTTGGAAAATTCACAAGTGAAGCTCTGGTTGCACTGGATATGAATGTTGAAGCTTCCTCTCTCTCTTAGCTAACAATGAAGGCTCTGTTTGGCAGAGCTTATAGCTTATTTTAATCTACTAATAAGTTATAAGCTCTGTTTGGTAATGTTCTCAAAATAAGCTAATAGTTTATTTAAAATAAGAGCTTATTTTGAAATGCTACTTGGGGTAGCTTTTCAAATAAGCTAGTAGCTTTTTAACTTTTTTCCATCTTTATCCTTATTATTTTAAATAAATGACATCCTTTACCCCTCTCAATTAAAACCCTTTTGACATTTTCTTTTCATTATGTTTGGTTGTAATTTCAGTTTGATATTTATGTTTGAACATTAATTTTTGTATGAACTAATCTTATGAATTATAAATATTTTTTTAACTTTATATATTTTCAAATATATGTTCTGACTTTATATTTTATTCAAATATATTATTTCATTATTTTATATTTTAATATGTAAACAAACCTATTTAAATTTAAAATTATTTAAATTGTATGAAGATGTTCTTTTTAGTCTTTTTACATTTATCAGCTTATCAAAAAGCTAATTTTACCAAACACTTTTAAGCATAACAGCTAGCTTAACAGCTCTTCAGATTTCAGCTTCGAGCTTATATCTTTTCAGTTTTCAGCTACTTTTCAGCTTTCAGCTACCTTTTCAGCTAGGTTTGCCCAACATAGCCGAAAACTACAATAGTGAGGCTCTGTTTGGCAGAATTTATTTAGGAGCTTATAGCTTATTTTAAGCTACTAATAAGCTATAAGCTCTGTTTGGTAATGCTTTCAAAATAAGCTAGTAGCTTAAAATAAGAGTTTATTTTAAGTAGCGTTTCAAAATAAGTTAGTAGCTTTTTAACTTTTTTTTTTCATCTGTATCCTTATTATTTTAAATAAATGACATTCTTTACCACTCTCAATTAAAACCATTTTGACATTTTCTTTTCATTATGTTTGATTATAATTTCAATTTGACATTTTTGTTTGAATATTAATTTTTGTATGAACTAATCTTATGAATTATAAACATTTTTTTTACTTTATATATTTTCAAATATATGTTCTTACTTTATATTTTATTTAAATATATTGATTTCATTATTTTATATTTTAATATATAAACAAATCTATTTAAATTTAAAATTATTTAAATTGTATGAAGATGTCCTTTTTAGTCTTTTTACATTTATCAGCTTATCAAAAAGCTAATTTTACCAAACACTTTTAAGCGTAACAGCTCTTCAGATTTTAGTTTCAAGCTTATAGTTTTTCAGTTTTTAGCTTTCAACTACCTTTTCAGTTAGATTTGCCAAACATAGCCTGAATCAATAGCACATGCTAGAACTAGCATTCACAATCTTTACTAGCTCCAGAGTCCTCTATTTATAGGATAGAGGTGAGGGTAGACAGACAATCTTCTAAGAAATTTGAATCTGTTAGTTTCCCCAACGCGATAGGTGTCCAAATATGCCACTAACTCCAATCGTGCTGCAATTGTACTGTTTGTCTTCTTGTGTAACAACTTTGGCCTTTTTCTTCAAAGTAAGCGCAAATTTGAAAAAGAAGGTGCAGTGTAACATTTGTACTTTCTTCATCAATAGTTGGGTTAAAACTAAGTGTCTTCATCATCAAAGCTTCTCAGATTTAGCTGGTTAGTTTTGAGAACTTCAGTTGATGTAGTGCCTTAGGACAATTTCTGAAAAACAACTTCAGGAACCCCGCTGATCAACTCTGATGGTACGCTCTGCTGATTAGTTCTACTTGATCTGTTCCGCTGATTTACTATTGATATAGCTTTGGCAATAACCAACTAATAATCTAGCTAATCAGCTTGGACACACTCAAGCTGAGGCTAAGGGTGTGTTTGGAAAGCAGGAAAATGACTTCTGGAAAATGTTTTCTGGAAAATGAGTTATTTTTCGGAAAATCAATTCATTTTCCGTGTTTGGATGTACTTTGGAAAACTGTCTTTGGGTGTTTGGTTC
>CP025646.1:21751730-21786750 GCA_003576665.1 Ipomoea trifida
CCTACACATTTTTGTCTTATCATTGTCAAATCAACACAAAAATGTCAAGGACGCCTATTAATATTCTAGAAAATTTGATAGTTATCCAAAATGCACAGCGTTTTTGTCGATGAACTATAGAAGCATAAAAAAGCTAAGCTTTGAATAAAGCATTATTACTCCAAGTCCCACCACACCACCACACCACTAGGTCGCCATCATCGCTGCGGCCGATGTTCACCTCTTCCCCTTCCAATGAATTAATTAGTAAATAAAGGTCCAACTCCCACCTAACTTCACCCAAACTTGTGCCCATAGTTAGGAATGTAAAGGTGGACAAAAAATGTGTAAAGTACTAATCTCATTACCTTCTTCTCATTAGGGTTTTTGAGAAGAAGGTAATGAGACTACCTTCTTTATCAAAAATAAAAAAAAAATAAAAAAAATTTAAAAACTGACATGTTTAACAGTACACATTCTATCTCCTTATTATTATTATTATTATTATTATTATTATTATTATTATTATTATTATTATTAGGAGTACCGAGTAGTACTAGTTATATTATTATTATTATTATTATTATTATTATTATTATTATTATTATTATTATTATTTACTACTACTACGGAGTATTATTATTATTATTATTATTATTATTATTATTATTATATTATTATTATTATTATTATTAGGAGTACGTAGAGTGTTTGATATTATTATTATTATTATATATTATTAGGACTCCTGTATAGTGTAGTAGTATAGTAGTTATTATTTTTTTTTTTAATTTTATACGTGTATGCATGGCATTTTGTAGTCTAGTAGTATAGACGTATAGTCATCGTTGTTGATGACGATATGCCCTCTATGTAATCCTTTGCTCCTTTGTTAAAAAACAAATTTGAAGTAATAAAAATTGGAAGAGTTATGTTCTAGTTAAATATATATAGAATTACGAAAGATGCTTATCAAACCGTATCAATTCTTTAATTGATTTGAAGATCTTATAATCATATATATTAAACAAATTAATGGTGTTTTACATATCAAATTAATTAATATATAAAAGTGTATAGTAGTAAAAAAAAATGTGAAAAGAAGGCAATTGCATTGCCTTCTTTGTGGCATTCAAGGTCAAATCAAAAGAAAATAAAAAGAAGGTATTCCAATTACCTTCTTTTCAATAGGGTTTTGAAAAGAAGGTAATCCCATTAGTACTTTACACATTTTTGTCTAGGGTTTTGAATCAACACATTTTTGTCCACATGATGTCAAATCCACACATTTAAAGCAATGACTCCTAACTCGGAGCAGCGCAGGTAGGGTGACAAAACAAATTTCGATTGTTTAGCTTTTTAAATTTTTTATTTTTAATATCAATTATCACTTAAGGATTCAATAGCCCTTTAAATAGGGCTGTGCGTTGGTCGGATAAGGACGGATCGAATATCTAATCTGTCCATTCGATCGGACTTCGAATTTAATTTTGATCATTCAATCTTTCATTTTTAGACACTTTAACCTATGGGATATTTTAATCTCGGATTTCTAATTTTGAACTTCGAATTTCGAATTTTGTTCGGATATAAATAAACTAATATTAAAATAATTTTTATAAAAAAAATTGAAAAAGTTACTAAAAAGTAACAACTGAAACAGAATATTACAGAACTGCTTATTTTTTTTTTAAGAGACTACAGAACTACTTAACTTCTAAAAATCTAAGTTAAACTTCTAACTTCTAAGTAAACAAATATACAAAATAATGTACAACTTTGAACTTAGAAGTTACGGAGTACAATTTAAGTTTAACTTACAAAATTGTAACTTCTAAGTCCAAATTACAATCATAGCAATTAATTAGCTAACTGTCTAATTATACAAAGATGTAAATATACAAATCAACATTCATTACTCAGCTTTCAGTCTACTCTACCAGTATACTCTTTTTCTGGTAATATCAAAACTTAAAACAATATTAGGCAACATTAAGTGATTAACTAAGTAAACAGTAAATAGCTAACTGACAAATATTAGGTTGTAGCCATAAGGCTAATAGGCTCATATTGCATTTTTCCAGATCAAGTAAGGATGTAGGCAAATTGCTCACAATGTGTTATACAAGCACATGAGCAACATGCCAACTCCATTCTATTTATTCAAACAAAGGTGGAAGCATCATCATAGCCAACCAAGAAAGCACACATTAATAACTTACTAAACAAAATAATGCATTAAAAGTAAGTTTTTTCTTACCAGAATTCCAGAAATGAAGTATGTGACATCAGTTGGGCTCAACTTAACTAAGGGCAGCAACATTTCAACAATAGAAACTCAGACAATTGCCCAGCCACTTACATATTAGAAACCTTAACAGCAGACCCAATAGGCAACAACAAACAACAATACAAGTATACAACATAACAAAGTTTTAACATATACATAATTGAAAGCAATCAAATATAATAAATTACAGGTATTGATGTCAACATTGATGGAATACTAGATGCAGCTCTAGTGGGCAACTCTGCAAAACAGAATAAGAACAAGATTAAACAAATATAAATAAGAAAATAAAGAATAAAAAATTAGTAAAAAAAGTAATAAAGAATTACATTTCTCTAATGTTTCAACATCATCTAAGTTTTCCTCAATTGTGATTGGCTGATTTGGTAACCTCAACCAATGTTGTGTGCAAAGTAGGACTTCCACTATTTTAGGGTCAATGAACTCCTAAATGCATCAAACACCCTTCCACTTGTACTAAATGCACTTTCAGATGCAACTGTGGAAATAGGAACTGCAAACACATCTCTAGCAATTTTGGAGAGAATAGAAAATCTCTCACTATTGCCCTTCAACCACTTTAAAACATGAAAAGTGACAGATTCATCATCCTCCACAATACTTTCACTCAAGTACACTTGCAGCTCTGTCTACTTACTGCTTCCACCACCAACACCTTCCATCTTTTTTTTTTTTGACTGAGGCCTACCAATCGTTGTAGCCTCAGACTTGACAGATTGAGTAGAGGATTCAGAGTGGGTTGAACTGACAGAATATGTAGTTACATAATCATTATACAACTCAACCATTGCAGCTTACAGCTTACAGTTGAATATGTTGTAATCAATATAGATTACAGAACATATAAAATAAATTAGAATTACTTGTTTTCTCAAATTTTCCTTATGAGAACAAGGGCTTCAAGCAATCAAGCCTTCAAATCCTGATATCGGGCAAGGGGCTTCCACCACCGTTTGCGTCGCTGTCGAATACAGAGAAGGGACGAGGCTTCCACCAGTGTCCAGACAACCACCACCAGCGATTGGGATTTCGGAGCCTCGGAGGGACGGGTTGTACACAGAGAGGAAAGTAGAGAAGTAGAGAACTCACTAACTCAGGTCTTAGAGAGTGAGAGTCTGGGAGATTGAGACTTGAGAGGAATGGAGAAGGAGAATGGAAAAGACATGGAGAAGTCAGAGAAATGGATAATGGAGATCACACTCGATTGTCTCGACTGCGCAAATGAGGAAGTGACGAACCCTAGCTGATGGATTATATATATATATATATATGTAATCCCAAACGACGCCATTCTATATATACATGATGATGTATAATGATGAGTGAAAATATGGGTGTGAATTGTCGTTCCGCTGAGGATTGGGGCTATGACACGTATTGTGCGAATTATTAAATTCTAGGCACTGAAGTATTGGAATTCACTAAAATCCAAGTAAAACTAAGATTAAAATAAATAAGGGATAAACTATATGATAAAATAGTGGGGTCAAATTAGGGGTATTGCAATCTTGATGCTCTAACAATCTCAAAATTAGGGAAAAACAATTAACCAAGGGATTTATTGGCAATGCACTCAAGAATTCAAGTTAGCTACTTTCGTAATCAATGACAAGAATTAGGCTAAGATTGCCCACTTTCGTGATGCATCAATCATAACCTTAAACACAACAACATTATAAGCCCCCAAATTACCCCTATTCTCATAGTAGGAAAAATTGGGTTGAAATTGGTTAGGCTGAGTCTTTCACTCAACTTTCATTGTGATGAAATCCTCTCCAAAACAAATCAATAAAAGTTGCGCATCAATTATCAATAAGAGGAAAATATAATCCAACTCAAACATAAACCCTAGGTAAACAATTATTTCCCTTTATGTAATAATCACAAATCTAGCATCAAGAATAGCAATAGGACCCTAATCCAAACCCAAAAGCTAACTACTCATGCATCATAAAAGTAAACAAAACAAAACAATAATAAATAACCATAAACATTGCAAGAACTCTGAGAAGAAAGTAAATAAAGGAATAAGAGAACTTTATTGATGAAGAACAAATCCAACTTAAATCTGAGATTCCAAGCTTGAAATTAAATAATCTAATATAAAACTAATCTAAACTATGCTAGGGAAATATAAAGAGAAGGGGAAAAATAAACTAAAACTAACTAGGGTTGGGAACTCTGTAAGAGAACTCCTTCAAATAGGAGAAAATTGTAGTATAAATAGGAGACAGATGGGCTTTGGCCCATTAGGCAACTTCCAATTCTTTTCCAATTCTTATTCTTGTTTTCTTTTGTGATTAGGTAATTTCCTTTGCTTCTAAAACTTGTCCAAACTGCTCCAAAATTCTTCCTTTGCTGCTCCTTGTAGATAATTCAACCCTTGGGACAATATAACACACAAACAATTCTTAATTTCATTAGGATAAAGAAAATAAGCATAAAAACAACTAAAATAATGGGTGAATTATTGTACAAAATAGTAGATATCAACTCCCCCACACTAGAACTTTTGCTTGTCCTCAAGCAATTACCAAGGACAATCTACCTTCCAAGCAATGAAACTGATCACACTTCCCCCCTGCACAACCAAACATACCACCAACCAACACATACAACCTAACCTGCTTCAAGAATCATCTCAGAATCACAAGTGAGTTCCCCTCTCAGGCCAATAACCAGGCACCAGAATTAAGGTAGATTAGGACCCTGTATACACATGTACTCAGTTGAGATTATGCAGAACTTGGCTTAAGATGAGATCCCATAGACTTGCCCTTCTTACTCACATAGATCAACTCTAAAACTGCATGCTTAGATCAAGTAGGTCTTTATTCGGCTTGTAATGGGGCTAAGGGTGAGTGACTAAACAAAGAAGGGGTATGAAAAAATGAACAAAGGAGAGAATTTCACACCTATTCACAACTTAATCTAGAAGAGATACTACAAGTATGGACAATGGAGCAAACTACAATTGAGAATATAAGAACACACTAAAACAGTGGGGTTGGACACAACTTTTCTAGCAACATGACTTTCACTTTTATTCATCTTTTTTTTTTCTTTTCTTTCACAAACTTTCATCACTTCCAAACTTTTTCTCAAACAACAATTTTTTTCTTTTCTTTTCTTTTCTTTCAATCTTTTTTTTTTCTTTTTTCTTTCTTTTCGACCAACCAACTTTCTTTTCTTCAAAACAAAACAATAAACTAATTCCTTTCACCAAACCCCCACACTAGCACAAAGATATCAAGAGTAATTCTAACAAAAATAAGCTCCAAAAGGAAATCTCTTCTAAATTAAAGAACAAATGCTACATTCTCTCTAAGGGTGGATGGCAATATATGGCTAAGGCTAAGGGCTTAATAACAGGGGTAAACAAGAAAAACAATAACAAAGAACGGGGTAAAGTGCTTAGCACTTATTAAACAAAAACAAGGCTCAAAGGGGGACAACTAGGGAAAACAATTGTAAAAATGGTAGGTTTAAAGACTTGGGCTAACAACAATGGCCTAAATCACTTCAAAGCATGCAAATTATAGACTTCACCATGAGAGCACTAAGACAAGCTATGACAAGACAAATATCACCGGAATCCCACATAAGCCTTCACTAGCAATGCATAACACACAGGGGAAACATTTAGGTTAGAGGTTAACCCAACTATTGGCAAGAGACTGAATTAAACACAAGCTCAACCTTGAATCATCCCTGACAAGCTAGGCTGCACAAGTACCACCAAAACAAACCACCAACCAACGGAAAGGAAAGTGGTCACAACCACAACACAAGGAAAATAGACTATCCACAGTATTGCACATTGAGTCCTTCAAGCAAAGTTCACCAAAAAAATTTATTTTAGAACCAGAAATAGCACCCCCCCCCCACACTAAAACTTGGACATCGTCCTCGATGGACAAACGATTAAGCACAATAGAGGGGATACAAAGAATAAAATCAATAATGAAGCACAAAGTCAAAACTAATAGAGAGAGAAATTAAAAGAGTTAAGAAACTGAAACTTGAAGTCTTGATGCAATGAAGAAAAATAGAAGAAAAAAAAATTTTAAAACCTGAGGAAGACAACAATGGTGTACACAAGGAAGTGGGGAAAAAATGGCAATTTTTTTTTTACGTACTGTTGGGGTCATAGGCGGGGTCATGGCCGTGATGTTGGCCGTGACCCAGAGCTCTCTATATGCGAAAACGTACTGGAAGCTGCGGAAAAGGTCACGGGTGGGGTTATGGCCGTGATGGCGGCCGTGACCCCGAGCTCTCTATATGCAAAAAGTCCGTTTGTCGCGCCAAATGCATGTTTTCACCTGTAGATCAATCCAAAACATCCCCAAAGCACTCCAACACCTAAACACATCATAAACACTCAATTTCCAAACATTCCCCACTCTCTTATAAGTAAAATAAATCAATTCTCACTCAAATATTCCCTCGCCAAACCTCTTGAAAACCAAATAAAGACTAAAATCTAAAATCTAAAATCTAACTAAAGCAAATAAATTAAATGCAATAAAATAAAATGCAAGAAAGTAAAGGATAACATGAGGTGCCTCCCATGAAGCGCTAAGTTTAATGTCGCTAGCTTGACTCAACCTCTCAAGATCAACCATCATTGAATTGAACAAAGAACATCCCATCATTCCTAGCAAATTTTTCTTCAAGATAGTGCCTCAAATGGTGGCCATCAACGAATTCATTTGTGCACAAGTCCACCACATTAAAACTCAAGCATTGTTCCTCCATGAACTCAAAATTCAAGCATACTCTTTCATCAAGCTCATTCTTATTTTCCCCTTGATTTTCCTTTACTTGAGTAAGTAGAGAGAACCTTGGGTCTTCTTTATGCACTAAAGCGAAATCCTTGGACATGAAAATTGGCCAATGGGGGCCTCCATATTCAAAAACATTGACACCTCCCGGTTCCCAAGTTAGTCTAAAGTTCTCACCCAAAGGAGTGTCATTAAATGAAAGACATACCTCGTTTGTGCCACCAAATTCATCAACTATATCATTCTTGAGCACTTCTTCACTTGGACCATCTTTAAGTTGCTCTATGCCACCATTCCATTGTAACTCCACACTTTTTTCCCAATTCAAAGTTTTCATTTCAATTCCATCATTCACTTTCTCATCTTCATCAGCTTCATCCTCCCTCTCCTCTTCATCACTACCTTCACTTGGCGTGAACAACCCATGTATAACATCTTCTTGATTCATATTGGCACCAACTTGGAGAGTAATCTTAATCAAGAAGAACATCAAGAGCCATTCTATCAAAGACCTCCACAAGCAAGCCAACCTATTTATGAGGAAATGAGGTTCATGATGAATAACTTAATCACCCAAATAAACATGTTACAAGCTCGATTGGAAGATCTTGAGGCTCCTTGAAAAACTAATGGTTCACCTCCTTGAAAAACTTCTTGATTCATATTGGCACCAAAGGTTTGTGTGTAGTGATCATATGAGGGTTGAGTGTTTTGGGAGTATGGTGTGTAATGAATGGGTGAGGAGTATGGATTTGGAGAGTAATCTTGTGGTGGGTAAGGATATTGTGGTGGATTGAAATCTTGTGAAGGTTGTGGGTAAGGATTTTGGTAGTTTGGGGTGTATTGAGAGTATGAGTTTTGGGGGTGGAATGGTGGTGGATAAAAATTTTGGAATTGAACATCATAGTAATGGGTAGGAGGTGGGGCTTGAGTTGTGCAAAGATTCCCATATCCATCATGTTGGTCGCCCTCATAAGATCGACAATCATATATAGTATCCTCCTTGATCCATCATGGGAATCCCTTTCAATCAAATCAAAAGATATAGACTTGCAGGCACATTAGCAAGATGGAACATCATTCACCAGCACTACTGTAGGCCTTTCAGCTGCGGCCTCTTTTTTTGTCAAGTCTCTCCATGCTATATTCGTGATCCTTGAGATCCAGAACAATTATTCAGTTGGACTTGTAGCGAAGTCCCCCTGACTGTTAATATTGGTAGTCTTGGCTTGCCATTCTTTTGGTAGTGATTGTAGAATCTTGCAGTTGATCTCTCTTTGGGTGTACTCCTTCTTTAAAATAGAGAACACACCCAAAAGATTAATAAAACAAATCTCCATTTGTCCAATAGATTCTCCAGTTAGCATCTCAAAGTTTTCAAACTATTGTACTACAAGACTGAGCTTATTCTCGCGAATTTGCTCATTACCAACTGATAGCTGCGCTCTACCAACTTATCCCATAACTGCTTCACAGATTTGGTGTATGCCTTAGGCCCTTAACCTTGCTGAAGGTTGTTGGATTTAGCGTTTGTACAATGGCATTAATGGCTTGATTGTCAAGGTTATTCAGAAAGTGGTCATCCTTGGTCCACTCATCGATTGCTTTCTCTACGTAAACTAGCTTTATCGCCCTTTGCTCTTCAACTTATTCTAAATTGAAGTCCCAACTACCTCAGCGTCCCGCTGAACTGGTGTAGGCAATGCTGTGTTGACTTTCTGAATCTTGATAAGACCATGTTGGATCATATCCCACATTCGATTGTGCATTGCCGAGAGATGAATATGCATGCAAATTCTCCACTCGTCATAGTTCTAGGGTGACAAAATAGGGATAAAATCAGTTGGTGCCATTTTAAAAATATTTTTCAAAATACACGCTACTACGAGATCAATTCCGTTTAATCAAGAGTAATTAGTTGAAATAACCACTTTGATACCACTTGTTGGTCGTAGGCTTGATAACTTAAACGGTTTTTAGATCAAGCTTACTACTTGAATGGAAAATAAGTGCAAGAAATTAAAGTGCAAAAAGTAAAGAGTATAGAGAGAGATTTTTATAGCGGTTCAGCAATATCCTAGTCCACTTTTCTCCTTAACATCCAAGTAGGATTTCACTAGTATGTTTTGCACAAATACAAGTGAAAAGCCACACAGTGTATCCACAAAGCACTGCTGACTGCAGGTGGTGTTCCTTCTAAGTAGATATCCCCTCCACTTTTCAACACCTGATCTCTACTCCAAAGGTCTGCCATTAAGTCACCTTGAGTAAAGATCTTCAACCACACTTCTAACGAATTCGATTATTTGTTGTTTATTGTTTGATTCCACAAACAGGTGGATTGTGAATTTGGAAAATTCACAAGTGAAGCTCTGGTTGCACTGGATATGAATGTTGAAGCTTCGTCTCTCTCTTAGCTAGCAATGAAAACTACAATAGTGAATCAATAGCACATGCTAGAACTAGCATTCACAACCTTTACTGAGATCCAGAGTCCTCTATTTATAGGATAGAGGTGAGGGCAGACAGACAATCTTCTAGGAAATTTGAATCTGTTAGTTACCCCAACGCGATAGGTGTCCAAATATGCCACTAACCTCAACCGTGCTGCAATTGTACTATTTGTCTTCTTGTGTAACAACTTTGTCCTTTTTCCTCAGACTAAGCGCAAATTTGAAAAAGAATGTGTAACATTTGTACTTTCTGTATGTCATCAAAAGTTGGGTTAAAACTAAGTGTCTTCATCATCAAAGCTTCTCAGATTTAGCTGGTTAGTTTTGGGAACTTCGGCTGATGTAGTGCTTTAGGACAATTCTGAAAACAACTTCAGGAACCCAGTTGATTAACTCTGATGGTACGCTCAGCTAATTAGTTCTACTTGATCTGTTCCGCTGATCCATTTTCTTCAACTCCGCTGATTTACTATTGCTATAGCTTTGGCAATAACCAACTAATAATCTAGCTAATCAACTTGAACACACTCAAGCGCATGCTACAAGAAAATTCTAGTTATTTGGCCTAGACTACAATAAAAGAATTGGAGTATCTAAAGCCCTAATACAATAATAATATCATCAAAATCTAAGTACACGGGTTACTGACAAAAGGTGTCACCCGACTTTGTTCTTTAATTTCATTACTTTCTTATTTATAATAAAAGTTTCTGTGTTTTGGTTGTAAAAAAAAAGAAGTTAAAGATGATTAAGCATATAACTCAAAGACTAGATCTATCTCAAAAGTATAACTAGATGACAAAAAAAGTAATTTTCTATCTATAATAATAATAATAATAATAATAATAATAATAATAATAATTTTTTAAGAGTGAAAGTTAAAAAAAAAAAATTAGTGGTAATATAAAATTGGAGAGTTGTAGTGAGATTGTTGACATAAAGATTATCCAAAAATGATATATAATATTATCATTCATTTGTAAAAGAAATCCATAACCAATTTACTTTTGTTCAACAACCTGTTTTCCAGGAACTATGCAAATTCATTTCCAGCCCCTAACCTCTAATGACAGAATAACGTCATCGCATCTGCCAATAATATTCTCTCGTCCGCCGTCGTCACCTGCTCGGCAGTCGGGGCCTCTCACCCTCAGCCCACGACTGCCGCCACCTCCTCCTCTCCCTCCACCGCCACCGCCACCTCAAATCTATGACAAATTCCGTCGTCCTCTCTTCTTTCCTCCACGTTGTTCACGATGGCGTCGCCTCCCACCAACGCGATGTTCCTATTCCCGGCGGTACCCATCACCGACGGCCTCTGGGACTTGGCGACGGTTTCGTTAATCGCCGGAATTCTCATCCTCTCCATACTTTCTCTCACGTTTATCTTCCACCTGCACCTTAGATCACAGATTTTGCCACATTTGGGGCATTTCAACTCGCTATGGAAAGTCCGGTTGGTTCTCGTCCTATTCGCCGCGTTTTGGGCTCTCAACGAGCTCCTCCGGTTACCCGTTTTCCGGCAATCGTATCTCTACCCGAATTTCCCCTCCCTAACCGTGGCTGCACAAACCACGGTTTGTAAACTCCACGTGGTTCTCTCCCTCGGGTTTTACGAGCCGGGATTTTTGGTGACCCTCCTTTTCTTGGTTAACGTTTCGATCAAGAAAACGGAGCGGAGCCGGATGTGGGCGATTCCGTCCGTCTGCGCGGTCTGTTTTCCGATGCTTTTGTTGCAGGCCTTCGTGGTGTTCTTCTCCCCGTTGCAGGCGATGTTGCCGGGGTTCATGCACGGGAGCTCGGTCCTCTCGTCGGACCTATTAGGGAGGAGCGCGGTGCTGTGCACCTACCCGGCGCTGAGCTGCATAATTTTCACGGTGTTCGCCGTGGCGTACGCTCTGGCGTTCCTGGTGTCGTGTTGGCAAGTGGTGATGTTTGTGATAAATAAGACCATTGGAGGCAGGGTGTACTTCCTGGCCGTGTCGGTGATGGTGACGCTGCCCATTCAGATCTTCTGCCTCGGCTTGACCTCGATATGGCTGCCGGTGGATCCCGTGTATTATTGTGCGGTTTCCACTATGTTTCTGTCGGTTTTGTGGTGCATCACTGTGTCGGAAATCATTTTGGTGATTAAGCCCATTGCGGATGCGTTAGACGCCTGTGGAGCGCTGATATCCCCAACCCACCACGGGAATAATAATAAAGAAGATCCTACTCCACTCTTCCACCATCAAGGTAGTGAGGACCAATAGCATTATATTCACCCTACCATACCCTATCCTACATACCTTGGCCTGGACACCACGGGACTGTAGGGGGATCCACTCTCTCACCAACACGCTAGAAAGGGCCAATAACATTATATTCACCCCACCATACCCTACCCTATCTTGGCCTAGCCACCACGGGATTGTAGGAGGATCCACTCTCCCACCGACACACGGTAGAAAGCGCCAATAGCATTATATTTACTCTACCATACCATACCATACCTTGGCCTAGCCACCACGGGGCTGTATGGGGTCCACTCTCCCATCAACACAGTAGAAAGGGCCAACATTATATTCACCCTACCCTACCTTATCTTACCTTGATCTAGCCACCATGGGGTTGTAGGGGGATCGATCGACTCTCCCATTGACACAATAGAAAGGACCGGTAGCATTATATTCACTCTATCATACCATACCATACCTTGGCCTAGCCACCACGGGGCTGTAGGGGGTCCACTCTCCTACCGACACAGTAGAAAGGGCAAATAGCATTATATTCACCCTACCATACCTTATCTTACCTTGATCTAGCCACCACGGGGTTGTAGGGTGATCGATCGACTCTCCCATTGACACAATAGAAAGGACCGGTAGTATTATATACACCCTACCATACTCTACCCTACTTTGACCTGGCCGCCACAGGACTATAGGAGGATCCACTCTTCCATCCACACGGTAGAACAGATAGCATTATATTCACTTTACCACACCTTACTTTGGCCTAGCCACCACGGAGCTGTAGTGGGATCCTGCAGGAGATTAAGATAGTCTCTTACATTAACATTTAGGTATGTAGTGGCTTGAGGGCGTTTAGGTTAATGCGTTGATACGATTTGGGACACATTCAAAAAAAGATTGTAAATTGTAGTAGTTTCGTCCAAATTTTGTAAAAGCAAAAATTGAAGTTAAATAGTCATGTACAACTAATATTGTGCATATATAAATGTAAATATAAATTCATTTCCTTTTTCATCTTCACTCTATAATATTCAAATTGTTTAATGGTAATTCGGACGTGCTACCAAGTTCGCAAATTTTACAATGGACCGTGATCCACAATTCATCAAAATAACTTCGTTTTGATTAATGAAAAACAGACGGTTGAAACGGTTTCCATTCCGATCCGCACCATTCACTTTCAGTTCATATACACTGCAGTTACATTTCAACACAACTGCAGTTTCTTTCGATATAACTGTAGTTTCATTTGATATTATAAACTTAAATATGTGAACCTCTTATTCAGTTTCCTTTCATCACAACTACAGTTTCTTTTATAATACACTGCAGTTTTCTTTCAACACAACTACAGTTTCTTTTATAATATATTGCAGTTTCATTTCAACATAACTACAGTTTCTTTTATAATACAATGCAGTTTTCTTTCAACACAACTATAGTTTCTTTTAGCAGTTTCCTTTCAACACAACTACAATATTATTTTGATATGACTACAGCTTCATTGGACAATATACACCCAAAAATGTGAAACTGTTATTCAGTATCAGTTTATATACACTGCAGTTACATTTCAACACAACTATAGTTACCTTTCGATATAACTACAGTTTCATTCGATAATATAAAAACACAACTGTGAAACTGTTATTTAGTATCAGTTCATATACACTGCAGTTGCATTTCAACACAACTATAGTTACATTTCTGTATAACTACAGTTTTATTCGAAAATATAAAAACAAATGCGAGGCAGTATCTTTTAAGATGAACTGTAGTATCAGTTACGAAGCTCCGTTACGATTTGCTCTGTTACGATTTATGACCGCTGTTTCTTCCATTTACTGAAACAACGTCTATTTGTGACCATGGTCTACAATACATTGTGGACCATGGTACACCGTATAACGACTGTACCAAGTTGGGTTGCACAATCTAAAGAGTATTACCTCAAAAAGAGACATTTTACATTTAATCTCACCATCAACTATTGTATTATTATCGCGCGAAAGACCTTGTGGTCAAGCGGCACCCGATGTACACTATCACGTGAAAGGGAGTGGGTTCGAGTCTCAATGGAGGCATCTGTTGACTTATACTACATTGTAACCGAGTCAGTAGAACTCAAAAAAAAAAATGTATTATTATCGCATTTAATTCTTAACTCTTTAATTTCATAATATTTAATCTCACAACGTTATTCACATTAATCATCTTATAATTTCCATTAAATTACTATTTGTTATAAATATTCATTATATATATGGTCATTATCCCATTTACCCCCAATTTTAATGTTGTTGGTCTACGGTTATTCCTCTGTGTATATACATCTCAATCTATACTTCTATACTATATATAAAAGCAATATCCTCCTCCAAAATTCTCCGCCCAAACGTAGGGATTTTTAGTAATATGATAATTATTATTATTACGATAGAATAATATTAATTATTGGTTGTAATTTGTTATTAGTAATTATGTTATTATTATGATAGAATTTAGTTTTAATTCGTTATTAGTAATTATGGTAATGGTAATTAGTAATTATGGTAATTATTATGATAGAATTTATTATTATTATTATATGATAGAATAGAATAGAATGATAGAATAAGAATAAAATTAATTATAATTGGTAATAAATCGTTATTAGTAATAATATGGTAAAGGTAATTATTATGATAGAATTTATTATTATTATGATAGAATAATACTAGAATAATAGAAAATAATAATATAGAGGTTAATAATTTAGAATGCACGGAGGATTAAAAATTTCATTTAGAATTAATAATTAAAAATGTTAGCCAAATCTTCAAAAAAAAAATGTTAGCCAAAGACCTTGTGGTCTAGTGGCACTCGATGTCTCGGTTTACACTCCCACATGGATGATGGGAGTGGGTTCAAGTCTCAGACTCTCTGATGAAATCATATCTTGGCGGCTCTCTCATTTTCTTATTCCACCACCCTGTAAATAGAATGGATTGGTGTTGCATCCATTATAATATCACTTTACAATATCGGTTTTATGATAATAATTATTATTTGTTGTAACACAATATTGCTTTTGTTTTAATACTTTGACGTTAGTCACAATGTTTATACTTCGATTATGTATGTCTATGAAATATTTGTCGCAGTGTGAACACATGGTGTTGTTGGAGTTGTTAAACAAGGGTCATCTAGAGCCGGAGAAGAAGATATGCAAAGGAGTCGGTGACGACCGGTGATATTTTTTGAAATCAATAAAAGAATAACACACTTTTAATTGTAAAATCCAATGTTTCCTTATAACATTTTTATATTTGATTTTGTAGTAATTATTAAATTTTATATCAATTTACCTTACGATATTGTATGACAGTTATATATATATATATATGCTTTCTTTCTCATTTTTTTCTTCTTAACTTTTTTTATCCCTTTTATTAATACCTAATATTAATTACCATAAATACTTATTAATAAATGTAAATTTATATTAGATAATTATATTGATTATTAAAGAAAATATAATTTAATTGTACTATGGAAACATTATTTTTAATAATTTAGATTTAATAATATTATATCTTAATTATAAAAATTCTATCTAATAATTTTAATATTACAAGGGACACAATGAATATCATAAATAATGTTTAATAATTGTCAATTTGTATTAGGCAATAAAAACTAATACTTAATTATTAAGTAAATTATAAAATCTTTTGTACTATAGACACACTATTTTTAATTATTTTGGTTTAATAATATTATATTTTATTTATAAAAATTTAAAGTAATACGTACTTTTAGTACTACGGAAGTGACTAAGGATTATCTTAATTATTAAGGATATGTATTTAGCTTTGTAATAAAAAGACTTCAAAAATATGAATTATAGTAGCATGTAATCAATTAGTAATAAGACACTTATATTAGACAATCTAATTAATAATTTACATTTTAAATTATATCAACTTTTTAATGATGAATATTTTCCTAAAGTATATACACAAATTATACTAATAAATATAGAGTTAAAAGTGTGTGTGTGTGTGTATGTGTGTGTGTATATATATGTATATATGTTAAATATATAACCATAAAAGTATCGTAATAATTAAATGCAAGAATGAGAATATAATTTATTTTGTAATAATATTATACCTTGATAATAAAATAAGTATATTAGGCAATTATGCTAATAGATAATTAATTTTTATGTACATTAATTTTGGTAGTTATTACAAAAAATTAATTTCTAATAACTATCGAAATTAATGTACCTAAATATTAATTATCTATTAGCAAAATTGCCTAATATATGTATTTTATATTTAAGATATAATATTATTAGTACAGAATAAATTATATTCTCATTCTTTCATGTAATTATTATTATGATACTTTTATGGTTATATATATATATATATATATATATATATATATATATATATATATATATATATATATATATTATACTTAAGATATAATGCCTTAGAGTACTTAGGTAATAAACCTAATGAAACAAACCGTATTTTCATTTCAAATTCACTGAAGTATTTTCTTCATTAGATAAAACTGAAATAAAGTGTACACACTCAAAAGAAAATATTTGAAGTGTCTGAAGTGCAAAAGAATTTCATTAAATTGAACTAAATGTATATACAAAATTATAAAGTGGGTAGAAGTCCCATCTTTTCAACAAGCTAAGATCCTTGAGTTTAAATTGATGCATGCCTTTAGTCAAAGGATCTGCTAGCACCAACTCTGTGCTAATGTGTTCAATGACTTAGATATAGAATATACAATTCTAAGCCCGAAGATGAAACTCTTGAGCCATACACCTTTCAAAGTGGCCTCAAAATAGGAAACGAACTCGGCTTCTATGATAGAAGTAGTTACAAAGGATTGTTAAACACTCTTCCATGAGATAGCCCCCCCGGCCATGATAAAAATGTACCTAAAACTAGATCTTCGAGTATCAACACAACCAGTGAAGTCTGCATCTAAATAACCAACAACATCCCGGATGTCCGTCTGCCTAAAACCCAATTTGAAGTCTTTAGTACCTTTTAGTTACCTCAAAACTCTCTTTACAGCTCCTTAGTGGTCCAAGCCGGATTTTGCAAGTAACGCCCCAACATGCCAACAACAAAGGCAATGTCGGGCCTTGTACAAACTTGAATATACCTGAGGCATCCAACCACTTCAGCATATGGAATATCCTTCGTACGCTCCTTCTCCAAATCGTTTTTAGGGACATTGATTCAAACTAAGCTTATCCCCTTATGCTATGGGAGCAATATTCGGTGAACAATTCTGCATCCGAAATCTCTCCAAAACCTTGTTAATATAGGTTTCCTGTGATAGACCAGTATCCCTACGAATTTTTATGCCAATGACAAAAGATGCATCACCCATATCTTTTATATCAAAGTTTTCGGAAAGGAATTGTTTCACGTCGCGAAGCATCCCAACATCATTAGCAGCAAGCAAGATGCCATCCACATATAACACAAGGAAACATATTTTACTCCCACTAACCTTTTGGTATATACATTGATCTAAGATACTTTCTACAAAGCCAAATGAAGAAATTGTTAGGAACCCTGAACTATTAATTTTGATGATACCAAAGACCAGAGGAGACCCCCAAACTTTTTCTTTGTCTTTAATTTTTAATAGGGCGAATACTAGTCAAGAACTCATCTCAACGAGTCCATATAAATATCAAGAGTAATCTTCAGTCAAAAGACTTAGAATGCTCTCAAGACCAGAGACTTCAAGGCTAATGACTTGAAGAACGAAGACTTACAGAGGCTGAATACTGGAAGGGCCGAACTCTTGAAGACCGAATAATCAAGATGATTTATTCGAGGAAATGATAAGAGAATGATAAGGTCAATCATTCTTATAAGTACCTAAAGCAGCACAAGGACTCTAAAGACATTCTCTGAAATTTTGTCTTGTCCATAGCCTTGAGGTTATGTATGATCAGAATGTCAAACGGATCCTAGGCTGTGATCCCAAGGAGCATTAAATGACATGTCCTTTTGTGTAAGACAAAAGACAAATTGTCTCTACACTAAAGTAGACAAACGGCTAGAAAGGACTGACATTCGCAATGGTCATATTTTACCTGGATATTACACAGTGGATATAGGTTTTGAAATTTGGTTTCCCTCCAACGAAACCAAATTTTCACGCCTATAAATGCCCATGCTCCTTCCCACATGGAGTGTTTGGTTCATACATGCTATAGATAACTACAAGCTCTCAAAGTGTGCAAAAATATCAAAAAAAGCTAAAACTCTAGATCTAGTTTTAAAAGGAGATCTTGTGCTACTCAAGTGTTAAATCAAAAAGCTCAAGACAAGATTTCCAAGTTGGAGAAATTTTTTAACATTTCAACCAACCTCTACAAAGGAGAAGTAGAAAGAGGCGAAGTAAACTTGGAGAAGTTGAAAAACCTACAAAAGCGTGGATGCCAGGCTTTGTGATCAAAGGAGCACGTTTTGGAGAGGATATTGTACTATCAAAGGAGATAATAGTGCAATTCTTCACAAGTTGTGAAGAAGAGTGGAGTAGGTTTCGCTAATAGCCGAACCACTATAAAAAAACGTTATCTCTCTCTCTCTTTAACTTATTATCTTACATATTGCATTGCACTTTCACAAACCAAACCTAACATTTTCATATTCACAAAAACCGTGCAAAGTGATATTTAAAAACTGATAAAACTCTATATTTTCGTTGCGTTTATCTTTGGTCGAGTTCAACCTTTTCAATAGTTCTTTCTTGTGAAAAAGTTTTCAAAACCCAGTGAGTCTATTCAACCCCCCCCACCCCACCCCACCCCTTCTAGACTCACTCTTCTACAAACTGGGACCAATAGAAATGACTCCGTCAAACTTAATATACCATTGACGGGATGCTTGTTTCAAGCCATATATGGATTTCTTAAGCCTACACACCAAATTTTGACCACACCTAAAACAGAAACCTTCAGGTTGTTTCATATAAACTTCCTCTTCTAGATCACAATTTAGAAACACTGTTTTCACATCCATTTGTTCCAACTCAAAATTAAAGAGTGCAATTAAAGCCAGAATGGCCCAAAGAGAATACGTTTTTGATATAGGAGAAAAGGTCTCCTTGTAATCGATTCCTTCTTTCTAAGTAAACCACTTAGCAACGAGTCTGGCCTTGTATCTTTCAATGTTACCTAATGAGTCTCTTTTGGTTTTGAAAACCCATTTACAGCCAATATGCTTGGCCCCATTAGGTATCTCAACAAGGTCCCAAACTCCAGTACTCTTCATGGAATTAATTTCATCTTTAATAGCTTCTAACCACAAATGAGATTGTCCACAATTCGTGGCTTGTGAAAACGTGTCAGGATCAATTTTGGCTTTAATGTCAGACTCTTGTAGATACGAAACATAATAGCTAGGTACTACTGAACGCCTCACTCGAGTAAACCGTCTTAATGTTGGAACACCAGCACCTTGAGAAGGTTGTGGCGCAACTACCTCTTCAGGAATTGAAGGTAGTTCTTGAATTGGTTCAGTCTGCATCGGTTCAAGAACTTGCTATAAATCCTGAACTGGATCAGCCATTGGTTCGAAATCTAGTTTAGGAGGTTACTGTAAGTTTTGAACTGTTTATTCCAAAGGTTGAGTTTCAACGGCCTGTGGAATCTCAACGGTGGGTTGTATAACCGTAGGCGCGTTGCGTATAAGTACAACTCCGTTAAACGACGTAGAAGGGCAAGAGTCAATATGATCAAAGAAAGGAACTAGGTCCTTAAATCGATCTCTCCCACTAATCAAGTCATCTTCAAGAAACTTAGCGTTTCTTGATTTCACTATCCTAGTAGTATGTGTTAGACAATAAAACCTATAACCCTTAAAAGATTGTGCATATCCAATAAAGAAAGCACTAATAGTACTTGGGTCATGTTTCTTTTCACGTGGGTTATATATCCTCACCTCAGACGGACATCCCCAAATACGCATATGATGCAAACTCGATTTCCAACCTTTGAAAAACTCAAAAGTTGTCTTGGAAACAGCCTTGCTTGGAACACGGTTCAATATATGCGTAGTCATCTTAAGTGCTTCGGGCCACAATGATTTTGGAAGTGTAAAGTTGCTTAGCATACTCCGCACCCATATCCAAAAGAATCTGATTTCTTCGTTCAGCAACACTATTTTGATCTGGGGAACCCCATGCTCTTGGGAAACAATCCCATGCTCTTGAAGAAATTTAGCGAATGGATCCAAAGCTTGTCTATTTTCTATGTATCTACCATGATATTCACCACCTATATCTTACCTAACTATTTGTATTTCCTTCTTGCATTGGTTTTCAACTTCAGCCTTAAACAGTTTAAAGGCATCCAATGTTTCATGTTTATGATGAAATAAATACACATATAGGTAAATATAGAAAAATCATCTATTAAGGTAATGAAATATTTCTGACGCTGCACATCCATGTCAGGACAACATAAGTCAGTATGAATTATCTCTAATAATGTTGAACTTCTGTTAGCACATTTCTTTGACTTGTTAGTCTGCTTGCCTTTAATGCAGCCTACACAAGTCAAGAAATCAGTAAAATCTAAGCTAGAAAGTACCCCATCTTTAACTAATCTCTTGATGTGTTCAATGGAGATATATCCCAATCTCCGATGCCACAACATTAAAGAGTTTTCGTCAATACTACACCATTTGATGCCAGTTTGAACATGTAAGGAATCACAATTTGTATCATTTTGTAAATGGATGCAATAAAGACCACTATCATTTCCCACACAAGTAAAATTATTATAAATATGAAAAAACTTGTCTGTGAAAATGAATCTAAAACCCAATTGTACAAGTCTGGAAACCGAAATCAAATTTCGAGCAAAGCTCGGTACATAAAATGTTTGCTCCAATACTAAAACAAAACCAGTGTCCAACATAAAATTACATGTCCCCACAGCCTCGACTAGCGAGCCTATCTTATTTCTTGAAAAGATGTTCCGCTCATTTGCCTTCGGTGGCCTCAGATTTTGCATATCATGTGAATTTGCAATGTGGATTGTTGAACCAGAATCAATCCACCAAGAGTTAGTATTAATATCTGACATATTGGCCTCAAAACAGACATTGGAAGAGATTATACCTTTCTCAACCATCCACTTCTTAAATTTTGAACAGTTTTTCTTCATATGTCCCTTCTTCTTACCGAAGAAGCATTTCTGAGACTTCTTTGTGTTGGCTTGAGGGGTTATTTATCCCTTTATTTTAGCGGGATGTTTCCCAGACTTAACCATAGGCTTTGTAATTGCCAGCATAACACTTTCCCCCCTTGTTCTTGAAGTAGTTTTCCCTCCTCTTTCACACATAGTGACTAAATCATTAATGGGCCATTTCTAGTTATGTGTGCTATAAGAAATTTTAAAGGGGCTATATTAAGAAGGGAGAGTATTGAGTGCTAAGTACAATATGAAGGATTCTGGGAGCTTTATCTCCATCTTGTCCAGCTTAGTTGCAATATCTTGCAACTGCATTATGTGGTCGCATAAAGCTTTGGCGGGGGAAAACCGGGTGGAAGTGAATCGCATTATTATGGTGCTCGCTAAGGATTTATCTGAGTTGGAAAACTGGGCGTCGATGGACTTAACATAGTCTTGAACCTTTACGATATGGTCAACCATTCCACGGACGTCATCGGGAAGCCGAGACTTGATGAACAGAATGCAGAGACGATGGATTTGTCCCATTTCGCATAAAGTTCTTTGTCTGCTGTAGTGCTCATCACCGCAGTGATAGCCACAGGTTTCTGATGGTTGAGAGCATAGTCCATCTCGAGCCAGCTGAAATATTGGAGAATAGCGTCTTTACATGGTTTATGATTGTTTGAGGTAAGCATTGGTACGTCAATATTCGGGACAGTTGAGACAGTTGCTGGAAGAAAAAAAAATTATAGGTTCGTTAGAATTAGGGGCACTAGAGAACTGAAGCACATATTTTACCAATGTAAATTTATGTAAGAGATAGATTCAAATGCCATAAAAATTGCATGTTTAGACAAAATGAACCCATCAAGCCAAATGATATAACTTGAGAATAGGGTACGATATGGAGTTTTGGATGTTCTATCCTTAATGATAAAACCACCAAACTATATACTGTTTCATAATACCTGTGAGCAAATTATAAACATAGTTTGGTATTTCATACTAATCAATCCTACAAATACAACAAAATTGCATGTGGGCTAAATTTTGCCATATTGCATAGAATTAATTACAAGGTTATTGTCAATTATTTATGTGATTTAAAGACAATTTAGGCAATTAAAGATGTTGTGGCTACTCTTTAATTACAAAATTGTAATCACTCGGCAAAGGGGAATTTAAAGCCTATCAAACTGATTAAACCAATATATGATAGACAATCATTAGGTATACCTCAAACAATCAATCACAATTATATGATTAAACTAATGAACATATAATTTTTTTTTCTTCCAGCAACTATCTCAACTGTCCCGAATATTGACGTACCAATGCCTACCTCAAACAATCACAATCAATGGAAAGACGCCTTTCTCCCATATTTTGGCTGGCTTGGGATGTACTATGCTCTCAACCATCCAGAACCTACGGCTATCACTACAGTAAGCACTATGACCACTACAACAGATAAAGAACTTTCTACGAAACGGGAATGATCCAATCATTTCTGCATTCTGTTCATCAAGTCTCGACTTCCCGATGACGTCCGTAGAACAGTTGACTATATTGTAAAGATTCAAGACTATGTTAAGACTGTCGACTCCTAGTTTGCCAGCTCAGATAAATCCCTAGCGAGCACCATAATAATGCGATTCACTTCCACTTTGTTTTCCCCCGGCAAAGGCGTACGCAACCACATAATGCAGTTGCGATATATTGTAGCTAAGCTGGACAAGATGGAGATCAAGCTCCCAGAGGCGTTCGTGGTGCACATTGCACTCAACACTCTCCCTTCTGAATATAGCCCCTTTAAAATCTCTTGCAACACACATAACCAGAAATGGTACATTAATTAATTAATCACTGTGTGTGCAAGAGGAGGGAAGGCTACTTCAAGAATAGGGGGAGTGTTATGCTGGCAACTACAAAGCCTAAGGTTAAGTCTGGGAAGCATTCCACTAAAGCAAAGGGAAAAATAACCCCTCAAGCCAACACAAAGAAGTCTCAGAAATGCTTCTTCTGTAAGAAGAAGATGCATATGAAGACAGACTATTCAAAATTTAAAAAGTGGATGGTTGAGCAAGGTATAATCTCCTCCTTTATCTGTTTTGAGGCCAATATGTCATATGTTAATACTAACTCTTGGTGGATTGATTCTGATTCAACAATCCACATTGCAAATTCTTTACAGGATATGCAAATCTGAGGCCACCAAAGGCAAATGAGCAGAACATCTTTTCAGGAAACAAGATAGGCTCGCCAGTCGAGGCTGTGGGGACATGCAATTTGATGTAAGATACTGGTTTTGTTTTAGTATTGGAGCAAACATTTTATGTACTGAGCTTTGCTTGAAATTTGATTTCAATTTCTAGACTTGTACCTTTGGGTTTTAGATTCACTTTCACATACAAGTTTTTTCAGATTTATAATAATTTTACTTGTGTGAGAAATGATTCATTGTCTGGTGGTCTTTATTGAATCCATTTATAAAATGATACAAATTGTGATTCCTTACATGTTCAAACTGGCACCAAACGGTATTGACGAAAGCTCTTCAATGTTGTGGCATCGAATATTGAGATATATCTCCATTGAACACATCAAGAGATTAATTAAATATGGGGTACATTCTACCTTATAGTTTACTGGTTTCTTGAATTGTGTAGGCTGCATTAAAGGCAAGCAGACTAACAAGTCAAAGAAAGGTGCCAACAGAAGTTCAACATTGTTAGAGATAATTCATATTGGCATATGCTGTCTTGACATGGATATGCAGGGTCAGAAATATTTCATTACCTTTATAGATGATTTTTCTAGATTTACCTATGTGTAATTACTTCATCATAAACATGGAGCATTGGATGCCTTTAAACTGTTTAAGACTGAAGTTGAAAACCAATGCAAGAAGCAAATACAAATAGTTAGGTAAGATAGAGGTGGTGAATATTATGGTAGATACACAGAAAATGGACAAGTTTTGGGTCCGTTTGTTAAATTTCTTCAAGAGTATGGGATTGTTGCCCAATACACCATGCCGGGTTCCCCGGATCAAAATGGTGTTGCTGAATGAAGAAATCATACTCTTTTGGAAATCGTGCGGAGTATGCTAAGCAACTCTACACTTCCAAAATCATTGTGGGCCGAAGCATTTAAGACGGCTACGTATATATTGAACCGTGTTCCAACCAAGGTTGTCCCTAAGACACCTTTTGAGTTTTTCAAAGGTTAGAAACCGAGTTTGCATCATGTGTGTATTTGGGGATGTCCGTTTGAGGTGAAGATATATAACCCACGTGAAAAGAAACTTGACCCAAGGAACTATTATTGCTTTCTTTATTGGATATGCACCATCTTCTATGGGTTATAGGTTTTATTGCTCAACACATACTACTAGGATAGTGTAATCAAGATACGCTAAATTTCTTGAAGATGACTTGATCAATGGGAGAGATCAATTTAAGGGCCTAGTTCCTTTCTTTGATCATATTGACTCTCACCCTTCTACGCTGTCTAACAGAGTTGTACTTATACACAACGCGCCTTCAATCCCGCCTGCGGTTATACAACCCACCGTTGAGATTCCACAAGCTGTTGAAACTAAACCTTTGGAATAAACAGTTCAAGACTTACAGCAACCTCCTGAACTAGATTTCGAACCAATGATTGATCCAATTCAGGATTTATAGTATGTTCTTGAACCGATGCAGACTGAACCAATTCAAGAACTGCCTCGAGTTCCTGAAGAGGTAGTTGCGCCACAACCTTCTCAAGGTGCCGTTGTTCCAACATTAAGACGGTCTACTCGCGTGAGGCGTTCAGTAGTACGTAGCTATTATGTTCGTATCTACAAGAGTCTGACATTAGAGCCGAAATTGATCCTGACACGTTTTCACAAGCTACGAATTGTGCACAGTCTGATTTGTGGTTAGAAGCTATGAAAGATGAAATTAATTCCATGAAGAGTAATTGAGTTTGAGACCTTGTTGAGTTACCTAATGGGGCCAAGCCTATTGGCTGTAAATGGATTTTCAAAACCAAAAGAGACTCATTAGGTAACATTTAAAAATACCAGGTCAGACTCGTTGCTAAGGGGTTTACTTAGAAAGAAGGAATCAATTACAAGGATACCTTTTCTCCTGTATCAAAAACGTATTCTCTTCGGGTCATTCTAGCATTAATTTCACACTTTAATTTTGAGCTGCAACAAATGGATGTGAAAACTGCTTTTCTAAATGGTAATCTAGAAGATGAAGTTTATATGAAACAACCTGAAGGTTTCTCTTCAAGGGGTGGTGAAAAATTGGTGTGTATGCTTAGGAAATCCATATATGGCTTGAAACAAGCTTCCGCCAATGGTATATTAAGTTTGACGGAGTCATTTCTTCATTTGGCTTTGTTGAAAGTATTTTAGATCAATGTATAACCAAAAGGTCAGTGGGAGTAAAATATGTTTCCTTGTGTTATATGTAGATGACATCTTGCTTGTTGCTATTGATGTGGGGATGCTTCGCGACGTGAAACAATTCTTTCCAAAAACTTTGATATGAAGGATAGTCATTAGCATAAAGATTCATAGGGATAGGTCCCGGGGCATACTGGGTCTATCACATCGGATGCAAAATTGTTCACTGAATATTGCTCCGATAGCAAAAGGGGATAAGCTTAGTTTGAATCAATGTCCTAAAAACAATTTGGAGAAGGAGCGTATGAAGGATATTCCATATGCTGAAGCAGTTGGATGCGTCGGGTATATTCAAGTTTGTAGAAGGTATTCAAGTTTGTACAAAGCCCGACATTACCTTTGTTGTTGGCATGGTAGGGCGTTACCTTTAAAATTTGGGCATGGACCACTGGGAGCTGTAAAGAGAGTTTTGAGATATCTAAAAGGTACTAAAGACTTCAAATTGGGTTTTAGGTAGACGGACATCCTGGATGTTGTTGGTTATTCCGATGTGGACTTCACTGGTTGTGTTGATACTCAAAGATCAACTTCTGGGTACATTTTTATCATGGCAGGTGGGGCTATCTCATGTAAAAGTGTTAACCAATCCTTAGTAACTACTTCTACCAGGGAAGCCGAGTTTGTTTCCTGTTTTAGGGCCACTTCGGAAGGTGTATGGCTCAAGAATTTCATCTCCGGGCTTAGAATTTTAGATTCTATATCTAAGCCATTGAAAGTTTACTGTGACAACTCTCCTGCTGTCTTCCTGGCTAAGAATAACAAAAGTGAGAGTCGAAGCAAGCTTATCGACATTAAGTTCTTATCCCTTATAGAGTGTGTTAAATGCAAAGAAATTGTCATTGAACACATTAACATAGAGTTGATGTTAGCAAATCCTTTAACTAAAGGCATGCCTCCATTTAAATTCAAGGATCTTGTTTCAAAGATGGGACTTTCTCCCACTTTATAATTTTATTACATTCAGTTCAATTTAACGAAATTCTTTTGCACTTCAGACACTTCAGATACTTTCTTTTGAGTGTGTACACTTTATTTCAATTTTATGGTTTGTTTCATTAAGTTTATTACCGAAGTACTCTAAGGCAAATTGCATTTGATCATAATGGATACTACTCGCGCTAAAGAGGACGAGTCATTATGGTTGGTGTAATCTTCTTGGAGTTTCATGTTTACACCAAGTGGAAGAATGTAACGTTTTCCCTTAAGGTTATTATTATTAGGATTATTATTATTATAAATAATAAATTAAGTATTTTATGTGGTGTAAACTATTTAGACATACTAAGTACTAGTCTTTAGTCAGCATTAGGTAATTGGTTACCTACATTGACGGGATGTAGGTCTATAGATAGACTCAAAGTCCTCTCACTGCTCAGTTCACGATATACACCATCTAAAGTATGAGAGAAGTGATAGAAACATCTCTGGATTACGGTGATTCCACATCAGCCCGAAGAGCTGAGACTTCTATAAAAAAAATTGTAAATTTATGCAATCAATAAAAACTATAAAAAGATTAAATTGGCGCTGATACCAAATGTAAGCACATAAACAACATTGAACAATTAATATATGGTAATCCGTAATCAATACAAGCACCTACTAACCACCCGCCACAGTTCTAAGTCTTGATTGCTTGTGTCTGTCCGTAATCAATACAAGGGCCTACTAACCTCCCACCATAGTTCTAAGTCTTGATTGCTTGTGTCCGAAGTCTTAGCTCCTCGGGCAGCTGTGGAATCACCGTAATCCAGAGATGTTTCTCTCACTTCTCTCTGTATTTTAGATGGTGTATATCGTGAACTGGGCAGTGAGAGGACTTAGAGTCTATCTATAGACCTACATCCGATCAATGTAGGTAACCAATTACCTAATGCTGACCAAAGACTAGTACTTAGTCAACTTAAATAGTTTGCACCACATAAAATACTTAATTTATTTATTATTTATAATAATAATCCTAATAATAATAACATTTAAGGGAAAACGTTACATTACGTTACATTGTATAGTTTTCTCAGTTGCAGGTAAGTGAGAAGTAGTTTCTCCCACTGCTGGGCTGACGGGAAATTGTGATTGCTGAGCAACCTCTTCTTGCCCCTCGGGCTGCATTCTTGGAGCACGACTTCCTTGCCCCTCCATGATGTTTCCTACCCTATCATCGAGGGTGTTGATCTGTTTCTCTTGGTTTTGAAGGAGTATAGACATTCCTTCAAGAATCTTAACAATTCTAGCTAATTGCTCTTCCACAGATTCAGTGTTAGTCGCCATGGCAGGCATGACATTGTAGACATACGTCCACTTATGCGCAGCCTTCCATAATAGATGTGGCAGAGATACGGGGGAAATACTCCCGCTACTGGCATTCCCCTGTATAGAAGTTGGACTACCACCATCGATGGCTCTCTTAGGAAAGGGTGGACTTCTAGCATAAGCAATTGTCTTTGAGGCGGTAGGAGCACCATCGAGCCTTTAAACCACTCTTCGAGTCATGAAATGAGGTTCAGGTAGTTGGACCCCCAAGCTTTTGGTGTGGTTCCTGGTCAACAGACCTTGCGTTTTTTGGGTAGTGCTAGAGCTAGCTACCAGCGTAGGCTTGGAATTGGTAGCTTGGGCATAGGTCCTTCTGAACATGGGGTTGTTCGATGCAATTGGATGAGCTAGTAGAAGTAGTTTAGTAGAGGTAGTTTAGTAGTAGAGAGATGAGAGGCAGAGCTATCCCACTAGGCGTGCCAAAATATGTAAACGCGAAAAACTTGAATTGTATATATTCAAAATTCAAAGTGTATCAGTTACAAGTAGTAGTATGTATCAAACGAGAAGGGGTACAATCTCTGTGTATAAGAAGTCCTCTGATTTGCTACTAGAAGTATGTCAATTGGAAGTGTGCCGAATTCAGAATATGCCGAATTGAAAGTGTGTCGAGTTTAGAGTATGCTGAACTGGAAGTAAGCCAAGTTTGAAACTGTGCCGAGTTTAGAGTATGTTGAATTGGAAGTATGCCAAGTTCGCAGCATGCCGAACTGGAAGTGTTCCTTGCTGAAAGGCCTCCAGAGTTAAGCAACTTGTTCTTTAATGAAGGGCTAATATGCAGCTTGATCTTCAAAGAAGGGCTGCCGGTGCTTAAAAGGTGTGTTCCTCAGCGCAGATATACATACTGCTGGCGTGTTCCAGACGATGTCCTAGCGAGATTTCGACAGAACTTCAGTATGCAGATCTTCAGAGCTTCCTTTCTTCTAAAATGAAACTGCTACTTATAGTGGTGAATGTGTAGGGAAAATCTAACCAAATCTATCCCTTTGGATAATTCCTATATTAAATTTAATGTTTCTATTAAATATAAGGAATGTATCAGGACACTATCCACGTCCAAGTTCATCATTTTATATTTTCGAACCAATTTATACTATCCACAATTTCCCAAAATTATATAATCCACATATAATTCTTGATGGGCTAAACCAAGTCAAAACCCGTCAATTTAAGCAGTCCAATTGACCCAATGTTCAGGTCCAATTCAATTAAATATGTTCCTTCAATTTGGGCCAGCAATTCAGTAAAAATATAATTACACTTAATTAATTAATTAGACTAATTATTTATTGGGCCACCTAATTAACCCAATTAAATAAATATTAGCCCAATTTAACTAATTAAAGCAATTAATTTAATAACCAATATCCGCCACAGCCCAATAACGCACAAATCTGTCCATTTAAACTTTTAATGGTAACCGTGCGAACCAGTGCATTTCTCAAAATACTCAGCACTGCCTATTGTTAAAAGAACCAAACCGCACCCTCACAGTAGTAATTACCAATTCGGCAACAAGAAGTATAAATTGTCATGATATGCAGACTAAAAAGACAATGCTCAATATATACAGACAACTTGTCAATGCTCAATATACTGCAGAACAGAAAAGGAATTCCCTCTATGTAACTGTATACGTAGTCCGTATATTCCTTAACAATGCTCAATCAGATTCTACCTCTCAGAGAATGATCCATAAATAATTAAATTGGTTAAATATACGTATGCCTGCAGTATACCTCACATACATACAGAAAAAACAACTCCATATCTGTTAGAGCAACATTATCAATGGATCTTTCAAAGGATCATGTCTGTTTTTTTTTTATAAATGTTATTTATTTATTTTTCACCCCCTTCTATTTTCTCTTTTCTAATCGCACTTACAAAAACTCTTAAAAAACCGCGAAATGTCTCCAATTGATAGGGATTCTTTTAATATTTAATGACAATAATTTATACACCAAAACAAACAAAATACCAAATTAAAGGGGAAAACAAAGCATTAATGACCACATGTAGATTTGTTAGCAGAAAATAGAGGTATTGTATTAATGGGATATATCAAAGCTTTAATGGAAACAAAACCCTACAATATTCAAAATGACCACACGGCGGCACTATATATGCAAATTAAGCAAATCAGACGAAAATTTTCAACAATAATACCATTTTTGCAGATCGATCGAATTTATAATTTTATATGAAAAGGCCCCACGCGGAGTTTTCCGATCAGAAGGCCGATGCAGAACATCGCACATAATTTCATGTAAGGATGCAAATTGTAGTGCAAAAATAGAGCAGCACAGATTTCTAAAATTGACATTGCAGAATAAAATAATTATTAAGGTTCATGAAATCGTACCGTTCACCGATGATATAGAACCTCGTGCTGATAACATGTTGTAAAATAAAACCTTCTTTTGTTGTTAATTTCCGGTGATCGTCGATTACAAAGAATGTTACGCAAAGGTGATAGGATGCAGAGAGAGAAAAAATGTCTAAACAATAATTGAGAGTTCCAAAGAAAAATTCAGAGAATTCTCATTCATTCCCTCAACTGAACAATAGGATACAAATATATATTTTCCTACAAACTAGGAAAATAACCAACTACTAATGATAATGCCACATATTTAAATCTTCAAAACGATTAGATATTTATTTTCCAAACTTTTTGATAAAAAAAAAAAAAATTTGGCGTGAATTCATATATTATCCTCATAAATCTTTGTTATGTAAGGTATTTGAATCTTTATACTAATATAACTCTCAACAACTTTTATATATATATATATATATATATATATATATATAGAATTGTAATCATATGAGACAACCTACTTAGGTGAGAAATAAGACTTATTCTGGAGCGTCCATCATATATATTTTTATGGCTGAGATTATTCCTTTTTTAAATTTTTGTGTGCTTAATATTAATTATTAGGGGCTTTAATGTAATTGTATGTGTGTTTTATTTTCAGAATAGGATTCTATTAATATATTATGCTTGATTTTTGGTGTTTTAATTTTGTTAGGATTGATTTTTCATCTTTGTTTCCATTGGTTCACGGTCCACCGTTCGTATGCATTGTTGAAATTTCTCGCCGGTCCTCATGCTTTGCCCAAGTATGGAGTTTGTTGGTGAAGGTATGGTTTCTTTACCCTTTTTTTTTTCTTGTGCCGGTTTAGTAAGGGGGGGGGGGGGTTGTGCTTGTGTTCATGTGCTATTGATTTTGTGTTCTTTGTGTTTTTAAGTTGTGTGTGGGTTTTTGTTGTGTTTGGGCCGTTTAGGTGGGAATGTGAGTTAGGTGAAGTTCTTTGCATTGCCATGGTTCTCGACATTGTTAGTGTCCTCCTTGCCTTCTGTGTATGTTTTGGTGAATAACGTCTCCATTTTTTAATTCTGACTTCCGCTAGTGTGTGCATGTGTGGTTTCGAGCGTGTGCATGTATGTATTTATGCCGTCTACACAACTGCTATATGATCTATACTACCCTTGTATATATTTTTCCGAAAATATTATAGGTTTTCTGTACTGTAGTGTGGGTGGGGAGTATTTTTTCCGTGGGTTCTCCACTGTGTGTCCCATTTTCCTTATTTTTTTTAGATTAGTTGTGTGCATTTTTGGCATCTGTGGGGGAATCTTTGTGTTGTGTCGAAGGGCACATAGGAGTATACGTATGTGCACACGGTCGGTGTGTGTTTGTTCTTTTGTAAATCTTATAGCGTTGCTCGTGATTTTTAATTTTCCTATATCCCACGTGCCAACATCATTTTGTGATGATGAAGATTTTGCAGTTGATAGTGGCCTGGGGGAGAAAGCTGCAAATCATCAAAAGAGCTTGCTGCAGAGAAAGCTGCAAATTCAACCCGCAAGTGCAAAACGTGTCACAAATATGATGGACATGACAGCCGTAATTGCCCATTAAATCCAAAGTCAAAGTCGAAGGCAAAGCCAAAGTCCAAGTCGTAGTTTTTCTTCTTTGCATGTGGATGTGAATAGTTATTTCTTTGTTTTTTGTAGCCATTGTGTAGTCGAAACGTTTAATATAAATAATTCATTCATTTACTGGTTCTCATCGTATTGTAGTTCTTCTTTTTTGCATGTGAAATTTGTCTGTGCACCCAGTTAGATAACCATGTTCTTGATAATTAATTTCATGTTTTACACTTGTCTTATTGGGGGTTACTAGTAAATGTCCCTCATTTTTTTCGCTTGTGCTCCCTTCTATTATTAAAGTATGTTTAGATTGATATGGGTTTTTGTCGACGTGCATCTACTTTATGAACTGTGTGCGTGTTAGTTTGGGGTAGTGTTGCTTTCTAGAGTAGTTGTGTGCACGCAGTATCATAATCGTGTGCATAGAAGCGAATTTCATTACTAACCAGTGGATCAAACATAATAATTTTATTAATAGCACTATGTGCACTTGTATGTTGAAGCGTGTGCATGCTAAGCTTTTTTTACCACTGTTTTATGGATTTAAAAAAAAATGTTTAAGGCACTGTGTGCACTTGTTTATTCGTTCATTCGTTTACTAGTTCTCATCGTTTTGTAGTTTTTTTTAATTTCATGTTTTACACTTGTCTAATTGGGGGTTACTAGTAAATGTGTTTCGTTTTTTCGCTCCCTTTTGTTATTGAAGTATGTTTACATTCATATGAGTTTTTGTCGGTGTGCATCTACTTTATGAATTGTGTGCACGTTAGTTTGGGGTAGGGTTGCTTTCAAGAGTAGGTGTGTCCACGCAAGATCAAAACCGTGTGCATAGAGGTGAATTTCGTTACTAGCCAGTGGATCAAAAAGAATAATTTATTAACGGCACTGTGTGCACTTGTGTGTGGCAATGTGTGCATGCTAGGCTCTTTTTACCACTATTTCCTGGATCAGAAAAACATGTTTAAGGCACTGTGTGCACTTGTTTGTGACAGCGTGTGCATATTATCCTCGTTGGCACACACATCTACCACGTCTACTTCTACTCCAGGTGGGGTAACCTCTCCACGTGCCACTTCGTTCCTAGCATGATCACTATTTCCCTAGTGAAATGATCAAAAGGTTAGTGTTATTATGGGTGTATGTGTGCTCTTTAACTCAATAATTAAACACAAATGTATTATCTTTACCTCTTCTACTGTGTATTCCCTTGCAATGTTGCCAATGGTAACCCACATTTCATTGTTTTCTGGTCTCATCATCAGTCTCCTCCATTAAAGTCTCTAGTTCCACCATAATGGTCTTCAGCGTTGTTATTTTTCTGGTTACCCGATCTTCGAAAGCCTGCAATTGTTGATAAGGGGTTAAACTAAGCATTCAAATAACATTGGATGTAGGTTAGGTGCACTTTGTGCATCAGAGCTCTAACCAGTGTGCACAGTGGGGTTAAACAATATGTGTATTATTAAAGTTTTAGTTTATTATTAGCATCTCCACATCAAACACTTACTGTCTCCAAAGTTTTACATAGAATACTTATGGTGTTTGCAAATGAGAACCAAACAGTGTCCACAGTAGAGTACTTATAGTGTGTCCAACTAATTAATTTAATCCTTCAAAATTATCAAGCTAACTAGTATATTGCAATTCAAATAAAAAAAAAAAGCATGGGATACAAACCAGTCACGGAAACTACTACACATCTTCAATGTGCATTTAACAGAAAACTGAAACTAAATTAAAGTGTACATGTATTGTGGGAAACATTTACGCTGTTCTATATGAATGTGTGCTAGCAATTTTTACCTTTTCACTACTAGCATTCTAGTTTCTTAAAACATTTATGATGTCCAGTGTGCATGTGTGCATATATCTGTGTGCACTTATCTGCAGTACAGTGTGCTCCTCACTGGGTCTGTGGACCTCAGTACGGTCCCTCGTTCACTTTAGGCCATACAATGTACTTTCATCTTTATTAAACAGCAAAAAAAAAAGTGTGTGCAAATTAGAACCAAACAGTGTGCATAGAGTACTAATGGCATGTCCAATTAACTAATTTAATTCTTCAAAATTATCAAAATAACTTTTATATTGCAATTCAAATAAAACAACATTGGATACAAACCAGTCACGAAACCTACCACACAACTTCAATGTGCTAGATATCTAGATGACTAGATCATGCATTTAACAGAAAACTGAAACTAAATTAAAGTCTACATGTATTGTGGGGAACATTTACGCTGTTCTGTATGCATGTGTGCTAGCCATTTTTTTCCCTTTTTACTACTAGCATTCTAGTTTCCTAAAACATTTATGATGTTATGCTGTATTGTCCAGCTGCACCGCGCCAGAATTAAAACAAACCCCATAAACTACCAAATATCAAGATGATTGCACACATATGCACACAGCAGAATTTAAATATGCAAACATTACTCTGCACACACATTCTCAATGAAAGTATACATGAAACTGGAAAATTCAAGAAACCCAAGCTTTGACAACGTAACATACAACACCCAAACAAAAATGGCAGCATAAATCACACAGAACACCCACTCTCATTGTCTACCCAACTTACACCCCACACCACCGTCTTCCTACCCTACTTCCAAACCTCAATTTTGTACAAAACCAATAGGCCATATAAATGCGAATCAACCCCAGTCTGGTTCGAACACCACCTCCGTTTACTCAACCAGCGTCAAACCCTTAACAAACAATCATCAATCAGCCGAAAAATAAACAGTTGCGACTGCATTCGTCTACGCTCGAAACCCTAGCCTGAGTTCTGGCAAAAAAAAAAATCATAAGCACCGAAAACATACCTTGCTTTCTATACAGGATCACGCCCCACGTCGTCTTTTCTCTTGTTGTGTCGATCCAACCATGACTCATCGGAGTATGTTTCGCTTACCGTCGTAAGAAGATGGAGATTGGATGTGGTTTCATTGCACGTAATTGATGGAGTGGGAGAGGGAAAGTCGGATTATTCCTAAGTTATTGTACCGGCATTGCACACACTATTACATCTTTGCCCTTACTTTCTATTTTGTTTAAAAAATCAGCGTTAATTTCGTTGTCCAACCTCTCAAATTTTCTAGCAAATCTCAACCATTAATTTATTAAATCCTATGGTCAAGATTATGTCCTATTTCTCATCTAAATAGGTTGTCTCATGTGAAGTCAACCCTATATATATATATATATATATATATATATATATATATATATATATATATATATATATAGACTTAGGATCATATGAGATAACTTGTTTAGGTAAGATCGTGAGATCAGATTTATATATATATAATA
>CP025646.1:21786906-21857309 GCA_003576665.1 Ipomoea trifida
AAAAAAAAAAAAAAAAAAAAAAAAAAAAAAAAAACAAATTTGTGGGCCGGGCTTAGGTGGTGCTACGTTGATTTACTTCTCCCCTTGGATTAATCTTGTTTAGTTGTTTGTAAGGCCTAAAAACTCTTCCGCAACATAGGCCCCAAATTTTTATTTTCTAATTTTTGAGGTCCAAACTCCAAATCGGATTAGGAAATGCATTTAAATGGGCAACTTTGTACCATGGCTGGTCGGGCAAATTATACCGTGCACCACAGTGCACATAGCAATGTGCACCACGTACGTAAACGACGTCGTTTTGAGCATTGTAAACTAATCGTCCGTTTTTTTGGAAATTACGTTTCCCAGTTCGGTCGGTGTATGTATTTATGTTAATATTCTGTGTATTTCAGGCAATCATTATGTGTATTCTAGGCAACCGTTCTGTGTATTTTAGGCAACCGTTTTGTGTATTCATGTTAGTAACACATGTTGTGATGTGTTTGTGCATTCGAATGTTTAGAAGGATGAATTCTGTGTATTTTGTGTCAATATTCTGTGTATTCATGTTATTAACACAGGTTGTGATGTGTTTGTGCATTCAAATGTTAGAATGATGAATTTTTGTGTATTTTGTGTCAATATTCTGTGTATTCTGGGCAAACATTATGTGTATTCTAGGCAAACGTTCTGTATATTCTAGATAATGATTATGTGTATTATTATAAGAGCAAATATCATTTTCAGTTCCTCAACTATAATATATGTATCAATTTTGGTCCTTGACTATTAAAAATTTCAAATTAGGTGCATGACTATTCAATTTGTATCACATTTGGTCCTTGACTATTAACATTTTCAAATTAGGTGCATGACTATTCATTTTGTATCATATTTGGTCCTGCCGTTAAATTTTCCGGCCAAACTTCCGGCGAAGTCACCGGTGACCGACTAATTTATTTAATTTTTATTTTAAAAATTATTTTAATACTCCGTAACTTTTAAATAAAAAAAAAACTTAAAAATAAAAAATAATAATAAAAAAATAGAAAACGCCGGTCACCCCCGATGACTTTGCCGGAAATTTGGCCGGAAAATTTAACGGCAGGACCAAATGTGATACAAAATGAATAGTCATGCACCTAATTTGAAAATGTTAATAGTCAAGGACCAAAAGTGATACAAATTGAATAGTCATTGACCTAATTTGAAATTTTTAATAGTCAAGGACCAAAATTGATACATGTATTATAGTTGAGGGACTAAAAATGATATTTGCTCTTATTATAAATAATGAATTCCCTAGAGTCATTCGCGTCCGCGTCCACTAACATCGAAACGACATCGTTTTACGTTCGTGGTGCACATTGCTATATACACCGTGATGCAGGGTATAACGATTGGGCCGGTCGATGTTATAATATTATTTTATATTCATTAAAAAAATTAGATAAATCAAATATATGTTTATGTTCATTAAAACAATACAGTATGTTTATAAAAATGTAAAATCAATGTATAAAAATATTTCATTGAGATAATTTAAATGACACTTATCTACTAATTTAATCAGAGCCCAATAAAATTAGATCTATAAAGGAAACCAAAAAATATGGTAAATTATTGTGTGGAACATGGTCCACATAGCTGTGTGGACCATGAATATAAAGTACATTTTTATAAGTACATTATTTTTGTACTGAATGTACATTATTTCATATAGTATATGTGAAATAATGTACCTTCAATACAAAAATAATGTACTCTAAAATAATGTACTTTATGTACAAAAATAATGTACTCTTAGTATAATAAAAATGTACCTTATATTCATGGTCCACATAGATGTGTGGACCATGGTCCATGCAATAATGATTGAAAAAATATTTGTCCAATTGTTTGTTAAAATGAATGGTTAATATTATTTTGATTTTAGTTTTTTCTTTTAATTTATTTTTCCTACTTTACCCTCTATTATATCATTTACTTTTCTTAAATCCTCCTTTATTCG
The DNA here is from genome assembly GCA_003576665.1 of Ipomoea trifida. Taxonomy (NCBI): domain Eukaryota; kingdom Viridiplantae; phylum Streptophyta; class Magnoliopsida; order Solanales; family Convolvulaceae; genus Ipomoea; species Ipomoea trifida. Next base: position 21,788,897 of record CP025646.1, read on the forward strand.
TGTAAAGTTTAGTAATGGAATATTCTATTAACTATTTATTATTCTTAATTTACTCATTGATTTTCATAAGGAAGGTTTTAGGTACGAACTTCATCCAAATGAAAGTTGGCATAATTGTTGAATATATACTATGAATATGTTAGAGTGTATTAAACAATACAATATAAAACTTAACATGAACTTTGGTCGATTAATTAGCTAGACTATATACATAGCATTCAAAGTTGAGATCAAAGATAACAAATAAAGAACCTTAAAATTAACCTGACTATATACCTAACATTCAAAGTTGAACATCAAAGATAACAAATAAGAAAATTTAAATAAATCAAATATAGGTGTATGTTCATTAAAACAATATTGTATGTTTATAAAAAAAATGTATAAAGATTAAAGAATATCTTTTTGCATATAAAATCAATGTATAAAAATATCCCATTGAGATATTTTAACTGACACTTATATTGATATTTACGGAGTATTTGTTTTAATATATCATTTCAATAATTATGTGATGGATTTATAGTAATGACTTAATAAATTTACGGTATGTGTGCACATAATCCACATTAAACAGTTAATATGTGACAATCAATAAAAAACCTACTAACATCTAGCCATATATAGCTTTAAACCTTGATTGCTTGTGTTCGACGTCTGTTGAATAGAAGCTCCTCGGGCTGTTGTGGAATCACCGTAAACTAGAGATGTTTCTCTCACTTCTCTCAGTAATCTAGATGGTGTATGAGTCGTGAACTAAGCAGTGAGAGGACTTGGAGTCTATCTAAAGTACTGAGAGAAGTGAGAGAAATATCTATGGTTTACGGTGATTCCACAGCAGCCTGAGGAGCTTCTTCTCAACAGATGCCGGGCACAGGCATTCAAGGATTAGAACTATGGCTGGAGGTTAGTAGATCTTTCATTGATTACCACATATTAACTATTCAATGTGGTTTATGTGCTTGCATTCTGGTCATGTGTGTTGTAAGCGATTTTAAAGGGGCTATACTCAGAAGGGAGAGTGTTGAGGGCAAAGTGCACCACGAATGATGCTGGGAGTTTGATCTCCATCTTGTCCAACTGAGCTGTAATATCTCGCAATTCCATGATGTGACTATGCACACCTTTGGCGTGGAAAAACTGGGTGGAAGTGAATCCCATGATTAGGGTGCTTGCTAGGGATTTTTTTTGAACCAACAAACTGGGCGTTGATGGTCTTGACATACTCTTGAACCTTCACGACATGGTCCACAACGCCACGAATATCATCGGGAAGCCGAGACTTGATGAATTGAACAGAATGCAAAGACGATTAGATCATTCCCATTTCGCATAAAGTTCCCTATATGTTGCAGTGCTTTCACCAGTGATAGCCGCAGGTTCCGGATGGTTAAGGGCATAATCCATCTCGAGCCAGCCGAAATATAGGAGTATGACGTCTTTCCATTGTTTGTGATTGGTTGAGGTAGGTGTTGGTACGTCAATATTCGGGACAGTTGCGATAGTTGCTGGAAAAATTTTATAAGTTCGTTAGAATTAGATCAGAGGCTCTAAGGAACTGAAGTACATATTTTACCAATGTAAATTTATGCAAGAGATAAATTCAAATTCCATAAAAATTGCCTGTGGGCTAAATTTTTAGGAAAAATGAACATATCAAGCCAAATGATAGAACTTGAGAATAGGGCACAATTTGAATTTTTGGATGTTCTATCCTTAATGATAAAACCACAGAACTATACATCGATTCATAATTCTTGTTGGCAATTATGAATATAGTTTGGTATTCCATCCTAATCAATCCTACAAATACAACAAAATTGCCTGTGGGCTAAATTTTGTTATATCGCATAGAATTAATTACAAGGTTATTGTCAATTCTTTATGTGAGTTAAAGATAATTTAGGGAATCAAAGATAGTGTGGCTACTCTTTAATTACAAAATTGTAATCACTTGGCAAAAGGGAATTTCAAGCCTAGCAAACTGATTAAACCAATTTATGATAGACAATCATTAGGTATAGTTTTAGGAAAGTTCGTTGGTGCTAAGGCTCCATTAAAAACCAACTCCTTAGACAGAATAGCGTCGCAAGGGGACTAGTAGCCGTATGGCGTTTAAGCCAACAATGCGTTTGTGCCAGGGCCAGGGAACTAGTATTCCTCCCCAAGAAACTTCCTTAAGTCATGTGTTCTCATATTTGAAGTAAAACTGTTTGATTGATTCTAAACCAACAAAGGAGAGTTCACCTATGGTTTAGGCTTTTAAAATGGAGTGAACTGCCTTTTTAAGATGTTTTAATGTGCTTTAAATGACACAAGTGGAGTAAGAATGAAAGAGTACAATAATATGCTTAATTTATCCTTAAGGGGGTGTTTGGTTGGGTGTAGTTTGGGGTGAATTGGAATTCATTGAATTGCAATTCAATGAATTCCCAAACTACATTGTTTGGTTGGAGGGAATTGCAATTCCGCGGAATTGCAATTCCCTCCAAATGATGAATTGCAATTCCCCCCATGAATTGCAATTCAATGGAGAGGAGGGGCAATTTTGTTGGTGTAAAGACAATTTTTCCCCTCCTCACATATCCTTTGTTTTTTTTTTTAAAATAAATTTGAAAGAATTATTATTATTATTTAAAGAATTATTATTATTATTATTATTTTTATTTAAAAAATTATTATTATTATTATTATTATTATTATTATTATTATTCTTTAAAAAATTATTATTATTATTATTATTATGATTTTATTATTATTATTTTATTATTATTATTATTACTCTACTACTACTAATATAACTACAACATCTACTACAACACAAGGGCATTTTAGTCATTTTGTCGTTTCTTACCTTTCAATTCCCTGTACTCCTATTCCTGCATACCAAACACTGTAATTGCAATTCCTACTTTATTCATTGAATTGCAATTCCACCGAATTACAATTTTTTTCCCCCCTAATTCTCTCCTCCCAACCAAACGCCCTGTAAAGGCACTAAATTCACCTAAAGGCATTATAACATGCATAATAGGCATACAATTCACTTAAAAAGCTCTAAATTTATACTTAAAGAACATGCTTTTCTAATAGGCATAATTATAACAATCAAATAATTGGAGCAATATGTGACAATTAATATGTGACAATCAATAAAAAAAAACCACTAACATATCACCGTAAACCAGAGATGTTTCTCTCACTTCTCTTAGTACTCTAGATATGGGATATGGTGTTATTGGTGTATGAGTAGTAAACTGAGCAGTGAGAGGACTTACATCCCATCAACAATGCTGACCAAAGACTACTACTTAGTCAGCCTAAATAGTTTGCACCACATAAATACTTAATATTATTATTTATAATAATAATAATCATAATAATAATAATCATAAGGAAAATGTTGCACGGTAGTGGCTTTATAACTCTTTAGTAGCTAGTAAGTTATTAATTTGTAGAAGTGATTTTATGAACCTACAATAATAATTTTATAAACGTGTATTAATAACTTAATAAACATACAATAGTGATTTAATGAACATGTGTAGGTTCGTTAAATAATTTTTTCAAGAAAATATCAATACGTGTTGCATTTAAAAGATCTCAATTAAAATTTTTTGAATGATATTATTTTTATACACTAATTTTAATTGTAAAAAAGAAAAAGAATATCTATATATATATATATATATATATATATATATATATATATATATATTTTAAAAAGTTACAAAAAGAAGTTAGGATTATTTAATTTCTTTTGGTTATGACTTAAGCCCTGCGACTTCTCATTTATGAAGGTCACAGAAGCGCTATTGAGTTTCAAGCTACTTACAAGTTCACGTTGATATATATAAAATTCGTGATATAAGTATTCCAATTAATGACGTCACCACAAAAAGAATTCGTCAAAATTTCCGATATTCAAGTAAGTTTACGATTTTTAGATGATAAAACGTTGTTAAAGAAAATATCAATTGCATCGAATAATTTTGTTGTGACATTAAATGAAGCATGCACTCGCTCCATCTCAACTAAAAGTCTAAGTTGTAGTTGGATTGCACCATTTATATTTATATACTATTTATCCCCTCACGTGTGTGGGCCAATTACTTTGATGGGCTCCAAACAATTGGCATGGCTCTAATACCAAAATGAAGCATGTGCTCCACCTCAACTAAAAGCCTAAGTTGTAGTTGGATTGCTGCGCTCATTTATGTTTATATATTATTTATGCTCGACAACATTAATTGTAATAAATGTGATTACTTTTTAAATTTATTGATTTTTAATATATTAAACTTTCTGATTTTTAATTAATAAGATGAAATCATACCAATTTGCTTTGTATTTTCTTCTCCCAAAAGGTTGAATCTCCCACCTTAAGGGCCCCTAAGCTCCAGCCCAACAGAGCATGTGAGAGGAGGCAAATCACGGTAACTTAGTAGCTTAGTAGACATGACCAAATGCCAAGAGATCTACCCAATTTGAACATAATCCCATACTGCGATGCTGAGTTTTTAACATTGATATTTTTCCTAATACTGTCTACTAAACGATTAAGTTAAGCCCGTACGGGCATTTGTTTGCATCTATCCGTAGAATGGAAAGCTACTCCTTTTACATATGTTACTTCGTATTAGGTAAAGTGTTATGAATGTAACAATGATATGTTATTCAAGTTATAAGTTTTTGTTTTTATATATATTAACTAAAGTTCCCTTCAAAAAAAAAAAAAAAAACTAAAATTTTAGGTCTTAGCATTGTGAATGAAACAAAAGAAATATTATATTGCCTTCTTGCATGATTTTAGCTTCTAATATTCACTTCTTGCATGTCAATATTTCATTGGTTCTTTTATATTTAATTAATTTTTTTAATACAGTGTAGAATTTGCAATTCATAGGTAGCCAATGAATATAAAAAAAATTATTATTAAATCATGAGGGGAATATAACTTTTTTTAATGAAACAATATATAGTGGGAGAGGTTTATTTTACTTTATATATTTTTTATTTTTGTCCTTGCTAGCATTCTGAAAGGAGAGGAGATCTTTGGTCTCTATGATTTTTTTTTACCTGAGACTCTGAGAGAAGCAGAGGCGGATTCAGCATGGGGCAGTGTGGGCAGCTGCCTCCACTCACCCGACCCCTAACCCTATATAGCTCTTGTATATATATATATATATATATATATATATATATATATATATATATATATATATATATATATATATGTATGTATAGTACATTTTTAGATATAAGTATATAAAAACAAATATATATAAGTAAACAATTAGTTAGTTGGCTGAGATGATTGGCGCGCGCCCTTACTCAAGAAAGGGCGAGGGTTCAAAAATAATAATAATAATAATAATAATAACGAGATGTGTAATTTATAATGTATTTTTTATTTGAATTATTTTATCAAATTAATTATGTTTCATATATTGTTATTAATATTTTTATAAAGTTTTAGTGTGTTTTATTTTTTGTCTATATCCAACAATATTTATGACTATATTCATTTTAAGTGATTCAATTTATAATGTGTTTTCTATTTGAATTATTTTATCAAATTAATTATGTTCCATATATTGTTATTAATATTTTTATTAAATTTTATTGTGTTTTATTTTTCGTGTACATCCACCAATATTTATGACTATATTCATTTTAAGTAATTCAATTTATAATTTGTTTTCTATTTGAATTATTTTATCAAATTAATTATGTTTAATATATTGTTGAGAATAAAAACTTACTGCATTGAATCAGAATTCAAAATGTTTACAAGAAACACTGGTGGAGAGATGTTCAATATATTGTTATTAATATTTTTATAAAATTTTGTTGTATTTTATTTTTCGTGAACATCCAACAATATTTATAACTATATTCCTTTTAAGTGATTATTTTTTAAACTACATCTTTTATGTTTCACCCCCACTAAAAAAATTTTCTGACTCCGCCACTCGAGGGAAGGTTGTGCCAATTATGAGGATTCTGGCTTTCAAGTGAACAAAGGTTGTGAGCATAAATATAATATGTGCAGTCCAACTATCAGCTTAGGCTTTTAGTTGAGATGGAGCACATGCTTTAATTTGGTATCAAAGCCATGCAAAAATCATGGGTTCGAATCTCCGCGCCACCCTCAATAAGAGACTTCCACGTGTTGCGCTCGGAAATCCACCGCACCTCAGCTTAGGCTTTTAGTTGAGATGGAGCACATGCTTTAATTAAGGTTGTGGTGGAATTTGGCAAGGTTATGGACAGTAAAGATGTGGAGGTAGGTGTTGAGTTTTTTAGTACGTGCAGTGGCGGATCTAGAAATTTTAGTCAGTGGGGGCAAAAAATTTTCTTAAACCGTAAAACATTTAGGTAATATAGTCATAGATTTGTTGTATATAAGCGAAGAATGAAACACATCAAAATTTTATAAAAATGCTCATAACAAAATATGAAAAATAATTAATTTGATAAAATAATTCAAATAGAAAACACATTATAAATTATATATCTATTTATTAATATAAAAAAGTTATATATATTCATTATAAAAAAAATACAGCCATAATCATAAATATTGTTGTATATAAACGAAGAATAAAACACATCAAAACTTTATAAAAGTGTTAATAATAAAATATGAAACATAATTAATTTGATAAAATAATTCAAATAGAAAATACATTATAGCTAAAAGCAAGAGTTGAGCAACACAAGATTCAAACCCTTGCCATTCACTTTAATCAAACATAACCTTACCAACTACTCACCTTAACCTCTTGTTTACATTTATATATTTTCTTATACTTATATCCAAAACAAGTACTATACATACATATATATACAAGGGAAATATATAGGTGGGGTGGGGGTGAGTGGGGGCAGCCGCCCCCACTGCCCCCACTGTAGATCCGCCACTGAGTACGTGCCGGTAATGTATCTTGCATGGTTAGGTGACAGATCCAAAGTTTGAAACCAAGAAGGGCATAAATAATTTAGTGAAATCCAGTCACTACCCGAAAATGTGCACTAAGTAAATCCTACCATTAGTGTGGTCTTTATTGACAAAGAGTTGCGCATTTTGACTCTAGCCGGTAAAGGATCACAAGAAAGTAAATCAGTCTAATTGTCCATAGCTGACTTGCTCAAATTAAAAAGGCTGAGATTCGAACTCGTGATTTTGTAATTATAAATTTGTATCCTTAGTCAATTTGAGTAAAGTTATCCCAGGTTTGTGTAATTTTGAAATATAGAAGGGTGATCCCTTGGGGGTTTGGAAAAGTCAAATTGAAGAGAGCAATGAAAATAGTTTGTGAATTATATTGTGTGGCAAGAAATGAGCGGAGAAGGAAGATATTAACACAAGTACATACAGTGTTGGGCAACAGCCAAACTCAAACTGGGCCCTGTAGAGAGGCAAAGAAAGCATTGAGTGCACCCCACATGGCCCTGGGTTTTAGCTTTGTCCCAAAGCAAGATTTGAAGACCCACCCCTCCTTATTCCTTAAGATCTGGAAAATGCCTCTTCTTTTGTTTCTTGCTTCACATTCCACACTCACATCTTTGCTTTAAAGCATCTGTCCGTCCCTTCTATATGCAAAGCTAGCTATTCCTTTTCTTTTTTATTATATTTTTTATTATGTAAACTGTAAAGCCCCTCCCTTCAGGATTCTCCATCTCAACAATAAATAAATAATATATATATATATATATATATATATATATATATATATATATATATATATATAAAGAAATTAAACTAGTAAAGGCATAAACCCTAAGCTAAAATAAAAGTAAGAGCAGCCGCTTCAGTGCTTCACCCTTCAGCCTTCCCAGTTCGATAGCCGCAGTTCCCAACTACGCTTCTTCCACCAACTGCTTCGCCCTCTTCTTGTCCTCCCCTTTTCACGGCAGACCACCGTCGTGGCAAGGAAGCACGGCAACAAGGAAAGCAACTCAGCAAGGCAAGGCACCAACTCCTCACGGCCACTGTCGTTCGGTGAAGGCAACAATCTTCACGGCCGCGGAAATTTTTGTTATATTTTATCTTAATTTATTGAAAAATTTAGAAAATAAATTAAGATAGTCATTTCGAATTCGAATATTCGAGTCGAATCGAATATATTCGAATAAATTGGTCTAATCGAATACGAATCGGAATTTAGGATTCAAACACTAAACGAATTCGAATTCGAATCGAATACTGAAGTATTTGACTCGATTCGATTCATTTACACCCCTACTATTAACTGTTTGATTTAGTTAAACAACCAATTTGAGTGTTTGGTTAATCAGTTTTTTGTAACTTATTGTTTCAAAAAGTTAAAATTCAAAAAGATATTCAAAGCAACTTTTTAAGAAAATAAATTATACATTTAAACGTCATTGCATGTAATCAGCTATCATTTAACAGCTAATTTACCAAACATTTTTTTACAATCAGCTAATGCTATCAGCTAGTCAAGCTCACTAACTCAATCCGCTAACAACTATTTGCCAAACAACCCTTATATATCGCTCCTTATTTTGAAAAATAAAAATAAAACAAAAAGCTTGATTTTTCTCATCTAGAGCAAGAGATTTACCCCGGCCAAATGACAGATTTTAGTATGAGATATCATAATAACTCGACAATAAATTAGATAAAAAAAAAAAAAACAATGTCATTATAAATGATGGGGTCTCCATGAAAGCTACCGAAAAAACAAAAACAAAACAGGTGTAAGATCTGGTTCGTTTTCTGGCCCATTATGGTTCCTATGTCCCATTCTTGACTGGGAAATATTACACACCACTCGCTGTTGGTCCTTCATTTTCTTGTTCTCATTAGACTCATTCACACAATATCTATACTCTATATATGCTATCAATTCTAGCTGACAGCCATGTTTTCCAATGTTTTTCTTTTAAGCTTCTTTATTTTTTTCTTTTTTATTGTTTATCTTAGAATAAAAACAAGATAGAATGCATTGTAGTTCGCCAGTTGTGATTCTAATTACAAGATAACTAAGGGTGTGTTTGGTTCATGGGGGTTGGATACAAAGAATGAAATTCATGCATATTGTTTGATTGATAATTTTTTAAAACACAGTATAGGATTTGATTACCCTTAAAAAAAACTCATTACCTAATTTAAACAAGTATCATCCCATTAATTCAGCTTTATCCCTCATCATGTCATTATCTACTTATTTCGGTGCCTTCTAACTACATATGATTAGTATTTTTAGATTTTTATTTTTATTTTATGTTCATATTTTGCTTTTAATGTCATCATATTAGGTCAAAGACCTCGTAGTCAATCAATGACTCTCCCAAATACAAGGTCTCAGGTTCAAACCTCAGTGGTGTGTATTAAAAAAAATGTCATTATATTAGAATTAGTTACCTTGATTTAAAACTTATTTCAATTATCAAGTATTTAATTATTATCCCGATTTGGATTCCCATGTTCAAACCAAAAACACCCTAATATAAAATATTGTCTTAATTTCGCTAGGAATTGGAGTACTTTTTATTAGTTTAAGCTTTTTCTCCAAATAGGTGGTTGTGAAACCACTATTAGAAAAACAAGATTTTAGGTTTATTTTTGAAATAATATACGTCAGTTCTACAAATATAATAGTAGTGACGTAATAAACATAAAATACTATGTTAGTTACAAAAATTGATGTACAATAATTTTCTTTTAAAATACTTATGGGAATGACGTATATTGTATTTTGTTTAAAGATATGAATATAAAAATTTTCATATAGTTGAATGGAAGCACTGCACTTTCAAACCAAGCATACCAAACAACGCTCTCTTAGTGTTGACTTCAACACATGTATAATCATTGGGTCAAACAACTTAGAGAAGAGAAAAAAAAAATTTAAATACAAAGTAATATGCACAAACTCACTTAAAAATTTATAATAATACAGTATCATTTCAATAGTAAATTTTAGATATATTTATGGTTTCAAAAAAAGTTGGAAAGACAAATATTTTCTTTTTAAGTTCAATTTTCAAAAGATGTACTATACGATCCTAGTGAGGTCATTGACTCTTTGTAACTCAATAAGTTAAGAAACTATGTATGGATACAGTGGCGGATCCAGAAAAATGTCCCAGTGAGGGCAAAAACATAAAAGAGATAATACCAAGTTGCTCATTTATATGGAAGGTTGTGTGTTTGAGTCTCAACGATATTGACTCTTTGTGCTTCAATACGTTGAGAAAGTAGTAATGAACATATATTGCATTGTAATATAACGGTAGTACTAAAAAAATGAAACACTTAAAATGAATATCATAAATATTGTTGGATATAGACGAAAAATAAAACACATCCAAACTTTATACAAATATTAATAACAATATATGAAACATAATTAAGTTGATAAAATAATTCAAATAGAAAACATATTATAAATTATTACACATCTCATTATTGTGAAAATAATTAAAGTTAAATAGGAGAGGATGGATGCTTGTTGCTGGATTCAAACCTCGCCATATCCAACCAAAAACGCGCGTCATCCACCTCTGCTAACTAAACAATTGTTTATTTATATCTGTTTTTATATATTTATATCTAAATATGTACTATACATACATACATACATATATATATATATATATATATATATATATATATATATATATATATATATATATATATATATATATATATATATGGGCTATATGGGGGTGGGGGTGGTGGAGTGGGGGCAGATGCCCCCACTGCCCCCATACTAGATCCGCCACTGTATAGATAGATACTACACCGTATCAGAGTCGTAGTACCATAAAAAATATATCGAATAAATTTATTTGCGACCCCTAAAAATCACCAGAGAAATAAATTATATTCGGGAGTCTTTGTTGTATTTTGTTTTTTGTTTTAACGCTAAAAACGTATGAAGATGTACCAAGTGTCCAATATTTGTGGAGAAAATGAAGATCTTTCTTGAAGATGCTTCTAGTTCATCGAGTAGAATCCATTCATCAACCATATTCTCCACTATTTCCCACACTTTCAAAACTTAGTACAATATATTCCTGAAGTACAACGCTTTGTACTTCTTGTAGAAATTAGCATGTATTGTTTTAACAATAATTGTTTCATATATATATATATATATATATATATATATATATATATATATATATATATATATATATATATATTATGGGGAAAAATGTCAAATTGGCCCCCTAAGTTGATCGGATAGTGCAATTGGGTCCCCTAACTGAAAAAAGCTTCATTCAGATCCCTTAAACCTGTAAAATTGTTCAATTAAGTCCAAAGTGACTTGTTTAACAGGTTAAGTCTTCAAATGGTTGACACGTGTCTTTTTAAAATATTTTTAATTTTTGTTTTTTATAAATTTTATTTATTTATTTTTTAAAATATATTATATAAAAATAAATAAAATAAATAAATAAATAAATAAACAAAAAAAAACATAGCCACCGCCGAGACCTCCTCTGCCGACGTTCTTCTCCCGCGTACAGTGAGCAGCGAAACATCGATCTATGGTGGAAGGGATGGTTGGGACGAACTTGAACAACGGATCCGGTGACCTCTTCTCTCGCCGACGTTAATGGCCAGAGAGATCAAATACCACGAGAAGCAAGGACATGGAGTTGCAGAGAAACGAATAAAAGACGCCACATTTTTTTACAGCAGCATCAATGTTGTCCTTCTGGTTATAACCAACTGTGAATGTTACCAAATACTTAGGTCCACTAAAGCAGAACAAATAACCTGTTGATGATAATTCAAGAATCCATTAAACTAGAACTGAGAAATCGATATTATGAAGCCAAGAAGCACTGCAATGCAGATAGTGAATAAAAGATCCTCTACGCCTGTAGGAGCTGCTGTTGGTTGGAGAACCAGTCACCATCTATGCCGGAGAAAGCTCGCCGGGGATTCGATCCATCCATCGTTGCTGTCCCCCAGAACTGGCCATTAACGTCGGCGAGAGAAGAGGTCACCGGATCTGTTGTTCAAGTTCGTCCCAACCAGCCCTTCAACCATAGATCGATGTTTCGCTGCTCACTGTACGCGGGAGAAGAACGTCGGCAGAGGAGGTCTCGACGGTGGCTATGTTTTTTTTTTTGTTTATTTATTTATTTTTTATATAATATATTTTAATAAATAAATAAATAAAATTTATAAAAAAAAAAACAAAAATTAAAAATATTTTAAAAATACACGTGTCAACCATTTGAAGACTTAACCTGTTAAACAAGTCACTTTGGACTTAATTGAACAATTTTACAGGTTTAAGGGATCAGAATGAAGCTTTTTTCAGTTAGGGGACCCAATTACACTATCCGATCAACTTAGGGGGCCAATTTGACACTTTTCCCTTTTAAAAATAAAAGTTACATCAAGACCACTTAAACTACACAGATGTGCAATTAGGTCCAAATTAAAATGACTTATTCGACAGGTTATTGCTCATTTGGCAAACAAGTCGTAGTTAAGTGGATCTAAGTATATAAATAATTATAAATACCTAAGTTTGGGAGAAGTATTTACTTTTGAATTTTATTTTTAAAAATTTTAAATAAATCCAAGTGTACAAACAAAAGATTTATTTTAAAATTGTGTAGTTTTTGTTTTTATTTTTTCAGAATTTTTTTAAAAGAAGACAGTCATAGTTGCTGACAACAACCACAACTATATGAAGGAAGATGAAGGTGGTCAAGACCGTCAATTGCCTTGTCTCTCATCCATAACGAAGGCAACACAAGCAACCATATATGACTGTCTAAAAATAATTCAAAATTTTTTAGATTGTTATTAAGACAGCAATGGTCATTTTTTTCATACAGTTGTGGTCGTAATTAAATTAAAAAAATACACAAGATACACATACATCAACATTAAAAACTCATGTCAGCCAACATAAGCAGGTTACATTAGACCTTAATTGAATACTAGTTTTTCACGCGCATTGCGCGAATGTAATAATGTCCAATGTTTATTTTTAAATAAGTACTTCAAAGTATATCAATGTAAGATTATATAGGGTTCATGCATAGGTAATTGAATGTTGAATTTGTTTATTTAAATCAGTAATTCAAAATATATGAATGCAAGATAATATAAGAGATATTGATTATAATTGTCACTAGTACTGTCAAAATAGGCCAAAGCCCGCGGGCCGGCCCGCACCCGCCCCACCGTGGGGCGGGTTAGGGTCATGAAAAAATAGACCCGTAAAAATGCGAGCCTAACGGGGCGGGCCACGCGGGTTAGCCCGCGCGGGCCGCGGGTCGGCCCGTGGGCCAAGCCTTTTTTTAATTATAAATATAATATATATAAAATATGTATAATATTTATATATATATCTAATATATAATATACAAACTTACTGTTCTGTAACAGTAAGTTTGTATATTATATATTAGATATATATATAAATATTATATTATATATTATATGTATTATATATATTTAATTTTTAATTTTTATTTATATTTTTTAAAAGCCCGCGGTCCGGCCCGCGAGGCCCGCCAACCCGCGTGGGGCGGGCTAGGGTTATAGTAATCCTAGCCCGCAGGCCTGGCGAGCCGGCCCGCTAAAATTTACGCCCGCAGTGAGGCGGGCCTAATGGGGCGGGCCGGCCCGCTTTGACAGCCCTAATTGTCACTAAAATAAACGTTTGCAACTTGGTAAAATCATTAGTCTAAATAAAAACTAGTTTTGATTTGGTAGTGTGTCATGTGCAATTGGTTACTAGTGGTAGCATATATGGCAGCGTCATGCAATGAGCTTATGGTGTAGGAAGATGTGGATTTGCCTTGTTGTGTATATGACTGGATTTTAGTTATACTATGAACTCTTGATCTTGCAAGCGCATGTTGATACTTGGCAGTAGTAGTTTTCCCCTACATGTTTCATCTGTTGTGAGATGTATGTGTCTTAGATTCTTATGTGAAAGTATTCAACAAAATATTGATATTTATTATATTTGTAGAAGGTTCATGAGTAATATATGTCTTGTTCTAATTCCATAACCTGTTTACTTGATAGTAACAATAATGACTCTACAGGTAGTCTAAATACTCATGCTGCAATGTATCCAGTTTTATTAACAATTTCCACATCCATTTTGCACCTATTCATTTTGAACTTCATATTTAATTTTTTGAATTAGTATGAATGAGTGTAGTACTTAATTTTGTGTGTGTTTTTTGAATTTCTTTTTTGTTGAATTGATACTAACCTTGGAGTGCCCAGTGATGCATTTTCACCACAATGCATATTGTTAAATAGTTTGTCATTATGTGCATAAATCATTTTTAAACAGTGGCTACATCCTATATACCAAGTGTTTTTTGTTGTCAAGGTTGATGCTCATTTTGCATTTAATTATTCAAGTAGGTTGAGTCTAGAAGATGAAATGAATTGTAAACTTATATTAATTATAATATATTTAAAAGATGCACAATAAGCATTTACATACAGGATCAATGAATGCTGCAACGGTGACTATTTTGAAATTTAATTTCTTCATTTTCTGGATTTGCAAGATTGATTGCAGCATTGTTGTAGCCTCGGCATCTTTCAATGCGTAAGTGTGTCACAATGTTCTATTGCCTTACATTAACATTTGGTGGCTTTGCAGGTGGCGGAACGATGCGATTTTTAACGGACAAACTACTCCTCTTGTCCAAAAGATTTCTTGGATAGTGAAGGCATAGGTGGAAATCTCCCAAGCCTTTGCTAAATAGAGGATTCCTCGGGATCGAGCTAGCCATTTCATGGATTCCCTTGTCTCTTGGAAGAAACCGCAGCAGGGGTGGACAAAACTCAACGTGGATAGGAGTTGTATTCTGGACAACAACGTCACTGGATGTGGTGGTGTGTTGCGAGATCACACTGGTTGTTGGACAGTAGGTTTCACGTATCACATAGGCTGTTGCTCCATTGCGGAGGCGGAAGTATGGGACGTTCTACAGGGCCTGCGCTTGGCGTCGCGTTTGCGAATACAGAAGTTTATTGTTGAAAGTGATTCTAAGGCTACGGTTGCCCTTCTGCGAGGTACCAGCGACTTACATGGCAGTTATAACAACATCATCCAGAGATGCATCACAGCGGAGAGTGGTTTGAGTTTATTGAGTTCAATCATGTTTATAGGGAGCAAAACAGATCAGCTGACGCCCTTGCTAAACGGGCTCTCAACCTCAACAAGGGTCTGATTATTCTGGATGCCGCTCCGGGAGAGCCGAGGGAGATGATTCACGACGATCAGATGGGCGCTAGTTTCCACCGGAGGTCCCTCTGCATTGAGGGATTGTTAATTCTATGTAACTTGTTCTCCTGGGTATCCCCCTCTTCTCTTACCAAAAAAAAAAAAAAAAAAAACATATGCATTATTTTTTGTTGTAGCTACTAATTTATTTAATTTAATAAGAGTAATAGAGTGGTACTTACTTTTCATCCACAACAATGAAGTCATCGATTTTTTTTTATTTCCATTCGTTATTGAGACAAATTGTTTCGGGAGTTTGTCAATAACAATTGCTACAATTGCTGTCAATATAGGATGAGGATAAATAAACGGTTATAATAGATATTGCTATAATGATATAGTATAAATTAACTTACAAATTTCTTTAGAATTTTTCATGCATAATTCTTAGAATGATGTGTAAACTTGTTCAATCAGAGCCAATGGGGTGTCACCATTGTCAATTCTTTGGACAATGGTCCTATCATTTAGAGTCTATGTATAGTTGTATTTCTGGTCAATAACTTTGTAGTTAGGTCGCACATGTCTGACAATGATTTGTTATAATATTTTAAAAATATTTGGATCGATATACAATTATATAAATTATAACATCCAATATTATATAGTGCAATTGATGAAATTGGTTTGATCAATTATGTTTTCTAATATTTTCCTGGCTTGAACTAGAGCAAATATTTGTCCAATTACCAGTGCGATGCACAGATAAATTTTTTTATTATATATTTAGATAATAAAATTAAAGATGAAATTAAAAAAAAAAAATCTGATATCGAATGTGTACATTAACTGTATATATTTAGATAGATTAATTATTTTATTACTGTATACTAAATTTATTAAATATTAAATATTATATAGTTATTAAATATTAAATATATTTCCTCAAAATTGATTTTCATTCCTTATCTTATGTTATTTATTGATATTTTTAATAGACACCAAGTAAGAAGGAATATATTCTATATTTATTGTTCAATTTCATTACAAAAAAAAACAAAGTTATGTAATTTATGTACTTATTATTACACTCTCTATCCCATTTTATTTACACTTGTTTTTTAGAAAATGCATTTTACTTATATTATTTACTCTTCATTGTGCAAATTAATTATTTTTCTTTAATAGGATATCAATTCTTATATACTAAAACTATTATTATATATTAAATATTAGTATTTATGAATATAATTAATCAATTATAAGATTATTAAATATTACACGAATTTAAATTTTGGGTAATTATCGTGAGCCTCGACCATATATATCAATTGCTTATGTTATTACATTAATACGTGAATATAAAAACAATATTACCAATTAATAGATATTAGTAAATTTCAATTTTATATTTTCTTACCAAATAAGTTTTATTAATTATTTGACCAATAAATATTTAATTAATTCACTATAAAGTTTGGGCGGGAAAATCAAATTGGAGGATTTTACTTTTATATATAGTATAGATATAGATTAATATGTCTTTTCTACACGGTATTATCTTATTAGTTATTACGTTAATACATGAATATAAAAACAATATTACCAATTAATAGATATTAGTTAATTTTCATTTTACATTTTCTTACCAAATAAGTTTTATTAATTACTAGTATTTTCACCCGTGCGATGCACGGAATGGATTTGTTATAATATATTAAGAATATTTGGATCGATATATAATTATATAAAGAGTTTATTACCGAAATGGTCCCTCGACTATTGCGAAATTACCAATTTGGTCCTAGACAATTTTTCGTGCCCAATTTAGTCCCTCGACTTTGAAATTTTTAACCAATTTGGTCCTCCGTTTATTTTACCGTTAAACATCCGTTAAATCGGGATCAAATTGGTAATTTTGCTATAGTCAAGGGACTAAATTGGTAATTTTTCAATAGTCAAGGGACCAAATTGGTAACTAATTTTTCACTGAAATGGTCCCTTGACTATTGAAAAATTACTAATTTGGTCCCTTGACTATAGCAAAATTACCAATTTGGTCCCGATTTAACAGAAGTTTAACGGTAAAATAAACGAAGGACCAAATTGGTTAAAAATTTCAAAGTCAAGGGACTAAATTGGGCACGAAAAATTGTCGAGGACTAAATTGGTAATTTCGCAATAGTCGATGGACCATTTCGGTAATAAACTCTTATATAAATTATAACATCAAATATTATATAGTTCAATTGAAGATATGTTTTGGATCGATTATGTTTTCTGATGCTATCCTTGTTTGAATTCCAGCAAATAATAGCTAATGTGTAGATGTACGCATGCGGTGCTGGAACTTTAGAGATTTTATATATCATTGTTTAGAATTTGTATAAATTTCAAAAATATGCTCGTTCTCTAGTAACTCAGTTATAGGAATCAATTGATATTCTAATTCATATGTATAGAATATATATTTTTGTGTAGATATATAGCACTTTCGATCTTGGAAAAAACATAATATCACCGGTTGTATTTGCACATTATTGAAAACCTCTTTGTAGACAACATTGGTAGTAGCAAAACAATCTTGTCCATCCGCGTCTAGAACTAATTAACACTTTCAGGCTATCAGGATGGGTGACTAGGGAGAAAGCCACGTACAATTGACCGTGATTAAAAACTAATTTTTTCAGCAATAACCCAACGTGAGTTAGTGTTCGGCCCTGGCTTTTGTTGATAGTCGTGACATATGCAAACATCAATGAGAATTATTTATGCTGGAACTTGAATGACAATCTCATATCAGAAAGAGTTAGAGACATTCGAGAGATAAGAACTTTGGTTCCTTCATGTGTCTCATTAACTATTCTTGCTTCAACAATGTGATCTGCCAATCTTGTGATGATGAGTCGCGTACCGTTATAAAGACCAAGAGAATTGTCTATCTTCCGCAATAACATAACAGGTGCACCGACCTTTAAAGTCAATGAATGATTAAGAAAATCATACAATCTCAAACTATTTAAGAATTTAGGAGTGTGTACTTCTAATAGATTTTCACCGTCTGGTTCTACCTTACACAAAGATCAGAGTTACAACTTAAATATGTTCGTCCTTTTGCAATATTCATGTCGCACATGTACTGATTAATTTGATCAACGACATCTAAAGTCGGCGAGCGGATCACTGACTTTTCAACTACGACTCATCAAGCGTGCCATATAGTACTGTCAAAATAGGCCGAAGCCCGCGGGCTGGCCCGCACCCGCCCCTCAATGGCGCGGGTTAGGATTATAGAAATTTAGGCCTGCGAAAATGCGGGCCTAACGGGCTTGGCCCGCTAAGGCCTGCAGCTCGCGCGGGCTAACCCGTGCGGGCCGCGGGCCTGCCCTTTTTTTTTAAAAAAAAACAAATAATTATATATGTTACACAGCAAGGCAGTACGCTGCCTTGCTGTGTAACATTATATCATATATCATATATATGATATATGATATAATGTTACACAGGCAAGGCAGCGTACTGCCTTGCTGTGTAACTTTTATATATATATATATATATATATATATATATATATATATATATATATATATAAAATTAAAGGTAATGTAATTTTATAACAATATAATTTGTAGACTTTACTTATTTTTTTTTAATTTTGAATTAATATTAATTTTTGTTAGGTTTAATTTTTAAAATTTGGATTGTAAATTCGTAATGTTAGTATTTCTAAACTTTAATTATTTTTTGAACATTGAAATAATAATAAATAAATAAATAAATAAATAAGCCTGCGGGCCGGCCCACGGGGCCCGCCAACCCGCGTGGGGCGGGTTCGGGTTGCATGATTCCTAACCCGCGGGCCCTACAGGCTGGCCCGCAAAAGCCCGCTAGAAATTAGGCCCGCGGTGGGGCGGGTCGGCCCGCTTTGACAGTACTAGTGCCATATCTTGAGCTTGAAATTTAAAAAAAATCACTTTTAATGTAATTAAAACATTGAGTCATAACAATATTGACACTGGAATTTTAATTTTATAATCTACATGTATATATTCCGTGATTTTTTCCATAAATTTAGTTTTGATAGTCAAACTATAAAACATATTGATTTTACCAATCACAAAATTTCAAAATGTTTCAGATTCCCAGGTATATATATAAGTAAAACTCACCTCTAAAGCCTAATTTTTTCTCAATATTTCATACATATAAAGCAAGTCTCTGACTATTGTGAGAAGTTAGTAACCTTGAATCTAACATACAACATAAAACATTGTGTGATACTGGGTAGTAACTTTGAGGTAAGACCATTCAAGCATATAAGAATGTTTCGAGCTTATTTCTATGCTTTCAAAATTCAAATCATCATACTGACATCAGACAATAAACAAAAATATATCAAAATGTATGAATCATATATCTAAACTGTTAATCCAAACTTCACTCCATATTACTAAATGGAGTGTATGGCTTTTTAGGGATGATGACCATCCAAACTGTTGAAATTCGATGTCCATAACCATTGATTGACAGACTACTCATGCTTCATATTTCATCAAATTAAAGTATCTGTTTCTTATGATGTTATGATTTATAACATATAAGAATCGACAAATAAACTATAGTATGAGTCTTCCTTGCATGTATCAAATATCACAAAAATTCAGTGTTCTAAAATAAGTGTATAAATGTAATATGTAGATAATTTGCATTGCATTATATATCATTAATTTAATTACTTTTCGATTAGTTATTGCAAGATCTTGAGGTACACATATATTTTGATATTCCGTAGGTATAACTATATTAGAGAAAAATTCACCTGGGAGTAATGGGATAATCAGTTGAGTGATTGTTGGTTGACCGTAGAGTGTTAATATTTTCTGGACAATTGTATTAGGGAAGCATATACTTTATTAGGAATTGTATTACCATATTTTAATATACAATTGTATTATGAATAGGAATTGTATTACCATATTTTACAATATTACACAAACCTTAATAGTATATGAGTGTTTTGGGCGAGAATTTAAAATTGAGGATTTTGTTTTTATTAATAGTATAGATTTTACCAATAAAGTATTTAATTAATTGACTACAAAAGTTTGGAAGAAAATGAAATAGAAGGATTTTACTTTTATATATAGTATAGATTGTTGTTGATATTGTTGTTGTCCTCGTTGTCAACTAAACATAGTAAGGATTGATTTAAAAGTCTATATGAAGTCTTATAAGGAAAATGATATATGTACTTTCAAGAAATAAAATTCATGTCACATGTTATTTGTATTAATAAAAAAGAATGATGATAATCAAAATGTTACCCATTTTTTCTAGATTAATCCAAACATGTCATTTAAGCAAAGAGTAAGAATATAATAAAAATTGAGAATACTTATAGTATTACTCGTGCTATTATTATATTATTAGAGGGGTTACTTGATTTAACTTTTTGTTCATTTTTTTAAAATTTTTTTGTTTTGTACGTTTATTATTTAAAATATGGGGATAATAATGAATATCCTAAAATAAAATAATTAAAAAAAAAAAAAAGAGTAAGAAAAGATGAGAAGAAAAATAGAGAGAAGAAAAGGGAAAAGGAATAAGGATATGATGATAATCCAGGCACGCCAAGTTGCAAAGATTTCGTAATAGAAGAATAAAAAGAAAAGAGAACAGTGGACGTACTTAAAATGTTCTTCATCATCTCTTAAACCAGAAGAGTTCAATTTCAATACCATCTCACGGGGAGAGATTCTCCACATACATATAGTATTATATTACCTTTTTGTAAAGGCCGAAACAATCACCACTGTATACAATTTCACCAAAATTTACTACTCTGTATATACTTATAAAATTTCAATTAAAAGATTAAATTATAGTGAAACTATACCTTTATTGTTTTATATATTATGCTTAACAATATATAATGAAAATGTCTTAGTTTATTACTTTCTACCGGGTTGACCTAACTAAATTTGATTCTAAGATTTATAATATATTTGAGCTTAATATACATTTTAAAAGTTGAATGGCGTGACTACTTGCTAGTATGTTAGTTATGGTGGGTGACTTTTAAATTTTGTTTCTCAATATGAGCATCTTTAAAATGGCATTTAAGTGCCTATTTTTCTCAATTTTTTTGTGAATTCCTGTTGGAATATTAGCTTTAAAATGCCATTTAAGTGTCTATTTTGTGATACAAATATATGTGGTGTTCACTACTTTTGATTTTTTAAGTAATGCTACCCAAGCCACCTCTCCTAATCTCCCTCTTGACATGACACTTTTCATTTGATAATTTAGTTTTTGATAATAAGCTAGTGTTGTCCCAACTCATGATGACATCCAATTGTTATAAGTCATGTTAGTATGGATTTTAGGTGGGTGATTTTTTAGGGGAACAAAGCTTACACACACACACACACACATTAAAAAATAGATTTATAGATGAGATTAATTGGAATTAAAAACGTGTGTGTATATTAGGCATTATGATGTGTGTATATTAAGCATGTCCCTATGTTGCACACAACACATGCTTAATATGCACACATCATAATGTCTAATATGTGCACACGCGTTTTTAATCCCCAATTAGTCTCATACATAAATCTATTTTTTTAATGGATGAGATTGGTTTTCATGGACTCATGAGAAGGTTGGTTCTCATAGGAACCTCACTATATATATATATATATATATATATATATATATATATATATATATATATATATATATATATATATATATTAGTTCTTTACTTATTTATTTATGAATCAGTTCACGTGCAAAGACTCCCTTAGGTGAAAGATGGGTTGAAATCTGAGTTGTTAATATAATCTAGTCAAGGATTCAAATCAAGAAATTTTTATTATTTTTTTAAATGTGCTTCTGCCAACATGCATGCAAATGATCAACTGTCCCAAACTGATGCACCTTAAGATATAAAACTACGCACCTTAAGCTATAAAACAACACTCTTTAAGTTTAAACTGATACACCTTAAACTAGAAAACTGAAGCACCTTAAGCTTTAAATATACGCACATTAAGAAGGAAAACGACGCACCTTAAGCTATGGAAAGACACACCTAAAACTTTAGTTAATGCACCTTAAACTAGAAAAGTGACGCACCTTAAGGTTTAAATATACGCACCTTAAGAAGGAAAACGGCGCCCCTTAAGCTATGGAAAGACTCACCTAAAGATTTAGACTGACATACCTTAAAGTTTCAAAAAAAAAAAAACGCACCTTAAATTCTCAATTAAAGAACTGACGCACCTTAAGCACATAAACCACGCACCTTAAAAAAGAAAATGACACACCTTAAGAAGGAGAACTACGCACCTTAAGTTTGACTAATGCGCAAAAAGACTAAATTGTCACTGCGTTTTTTTAAAGCTTTTTTAAATCTGGGCTATTGATTTTCATTAGAGTGATATGTGGTGTACTTAATATTGCACCATTCAATGAGTATATTGAACACACTACTTTTTCATTTTTGGTGATGCACCGCAATTCACTCATAAATGCACCACACTAGTATTTAGGTCACCACCAAAGTATACCAAGTGTAATTTTGCGGTGCGCTAAGTGCTTGTATGTGGTGCACTTATGAGTGCTCTGTGGTGCACTTGTGAGTTCTATATGGTGCACTTTTGAGTGATATGTGTAGTTCACTTAGTATTGCATCACTCAACAGGTCCATTTAGCTCACCTTGTTTTTCTTCTTTTCCTTTTTGGTGGTGCACTACAATTCACTCATAAGTGCACTACATAGCACTCATAAATGCATCAGCACTTAGTGCACCATCAAAATATACATTGTGCATAAAATTATAAAAATGCTACCATGTTTTTTTTCTCATTTTGGTTGATTTTCAGCCACTTGGTGGTGCACCATAGAGCACTCTTCAGTGCATCACTCAACAACACTTAATGCACCTCTGAACTAGGTTTCTCATGATTAGTGTGGACTAATTTGATCCATCCATCTAGGATAATCAACGGCTAAAAAATGATGGAGTCAATTTTATAAATATTAATATAAAATAATCAACTTAGGGATTTCACGCATCTATTTCTTTAATGTAACAAAACTAATTAGACCAAATATTTTCTTTTTGCAAACTAGCACCAGTAATTCATCCAATTGCACATGAGACACTACCAACAAAAAAGAAGCAGACAAGCAATGAAAACGAAGACAGTGACAAATCTATCCAAAAGCGAATTAACAAAAGAGTTTATTACCAAAATGGTCCCTCGACTATTACGAAATTACCAATTTGGTCCTCAACAATTTTTCGTGACCAATTAAGTCCCTCGACTTTGAAAAATTTAACCAATTTAGTCCTCCGTTTATTTTTCTGTTAAACATCCGTTAAATCGGGACCAAATTGGTAATTTTGCTATAGTCAAGGGACCAAATTGGTAATTAATTTTCACTGAAATGGTCCCTTGACTATAGTGAAATTACCAATTTGGTCCTGATTTAACGGATGTTTAACGGCAAAATAAACGGAGTACCAAATTGGTTAAAATTTTCAAAGTTGAGGGACTTAATTGTGTATGAAAAATTGTTGAGGACCAAATTGGTAATTTCGCAATAGTCGAGGGACCATTTCGGTAATAAACTCTTAACAAAACTTAAACTAATCCTAACCAAAACCAGTATCTACTACCTATTACTATACCAACTACAATAAGTATTTAGATAATTGTTTTTAGAAAAGTACAAATTAAACATTAATTTTAATGCAAACTATAATGAACTTCTCATATATAATCTTGCATTAATATACTTTGAATTATTTATTTAAATACAAACATTGGAGATTAAATCAGTCGCGCAATGGGTGTGTAAAACTAGTTTTAGAATAAATATAGAGTTAATTCCATTTTTTGTTCTAGATTTATAGGTGACAGTCCACTTTTAGCCCTTTTTTATTAGAACATCCTTATTTGGTCCTAGTATTATTGTGACATGACCATTTTTGGTCCTCTATCAACAAAATCGTTTAAATATCGTTATATACAAGGACATTTAGATCTTTTTTGTACAAAGGAGCTTGACCCACTATATTTTTTATGTTTATTTTTTTTAAAAAAAATNTTGCAGGTGGCGGAACGATGCGATTTTTAACGGACAAACTACTCCTCTTGTCCAAAAGATTTCTTGGATAGTGAAGGCATAGGTGGAAATCTCCCAACCTTTGCTAAATAGAGGATTCCTCGGATCGAGCTAGCCATTTCATGGATTCCCTTGTCTCTTGGAAGAAACCGCAGCAGGGGTGGACAAAACTCAACGTGGATAGGAGTTGTATTCTGGACAACAACGTCACTGGATGTGGTGGTGTGTTGCGAGATCACACTGGTTGTTGGACAGTAGGTTTCACGTATCACATAGGCTGTTGCTCCATTGCGGAGGCGGAAGTATGGGACGTTCTACAGGGCCTGCGCTTGGCGTCGCGTTTGCGAATACAGAAGTTTATTGTTGAAAGTGATTCTAAGGCTACGGTTGCCCTTCTGCGAGGTACCAGCGACTTACATGGCAGTTATAACAACATCATCCAGAGATGCATCACAGCGGAGAGTGGTTTGAGTTTATTGAGTTCAATCATGTTTATAGGGAGCAAAACAGATCAGCTGACGCCCTTGCTAAACGGGCTCTCAACCTCAACAAGGGTCTGATTATTCTGGATGCCGCTCCGGGAGAGCCGAGGGAGATGATTCACGACGATCAGATGGGCGCTAGTTTCCACCGGAGGTCCCTCTGCATTGGGATTGTTAATTCTATGTAACTTGTTCTCCTGGGTATCCCCCTCTTCTTTACCAAAAAAAAAAAAAAAAAAACATATGCATTATTTTTTTGTTGTAGCTACTAATTTATTTAATTTATAAGAGTAATAGAGTGGTACTTACTTTTCATCCACAACAATGAAGTCATCGATTTTTTTTTATTTCCATTCGTTATTGAGACAAATTGTTTCGGGAGTTTGTCAATAACAATTGCTACAATTGCTGTCAATATAGGATGAAGATAAAAAACGGTTATAATAGATATTGCTATAATGATATAGTATAAATTAACTTACAAATTTCTTTAGAATTTTCATGCATTATAATTCTTAGAATGATGTGTAAACTTGTTCAATCAGAGCCAATGGGTGTCACCATTGTCAATTCTTTGGACAATGGTCCTATCATTTAGAGTCTATGTATAGTTGTATTTCTGGTCAATAACTTTGTAGTTAGGTCGCACATGTCTGACAATGATTTGTTAAATATTTTAAAAATATTTGGATCGATATACAATTATATAAATTATAACATCCAATATTATATAGTGCAATTGATGAAATTGGTTTGATCAATTATGTTTCTAATATTTTCCTGGCTTGAACTAGAGCAAATATTTGTCCAATTACCAGTGCGATGCACAGATAATTTTTTATTATATATTTAGATAATAAATTAAAGATGAAATTAAAAAAAAATCTGATATCGAATGTGTACATTAACTGTATATATTTAGATAGATTAATTATTTTATTACTGTATACTAAATTTATTAAATATTAAATATTATATAGTTATTAAATTATAAATATATTTCCTCAAATTGATTTTCATTCCTTATCTTATGTTATTTATTGATATTTTTAATAGACACCAAGTAAGAAGGAATATTTTATATTTATTGTTCAATTTCATTACAAAAAAAAACAAAGTTATGTAATTTATGTACTTATTATTACACTCTCTATCCCATTTTATTTACACTTGTTTTTTAGAAAATGCATTTTACTTATATTATTTACTCTTCATTGTGCAAATTAATTATTTTTCTTTAATAGGATATCAATTCTTATATACTAAAACTATTATTATATATTAAATATTAGTATTTATGAATATAATTAATCAATTATAAGATTATTAAATATTACACGAATTTAAATTTTGGGTAATTATCGTGAGCCTCGACCATATATATCAATTGCTTATGTTATTACATTAATACGTGAATATAAAAACAATATTACCAATTAATAGATATTAGTAAATTTCAATTTATATTTTCTTACCAAATAAGTTTTATTAATTATTTGACAATAAATATTTAATTAATTCACTATAAAGTTTGGGCGGGAAAATCAAATTGGAGGATTTTACTTTATTATATATAGTATAGATATAGATTAATATGTCTTTTCTACACGGTATTATCTTATTAGTTATTTACGTTAATACATGAATATAAAACAATATTACCAATTAATAGATATTAGTTAATTTTCATTTTACATTTTCTTACCAAATAAGTTTTATTAATTACTAGTATTTTCACCCGTGCGATGCACGGAATGGATTTGTTATAATATATTAAGAATATTTGGATCGATATATAATTATATAAAGAGTTTATTACCGAAATGGTCCCTCGACTATTGCGAAATTACCAATTTGGTCCTCGACAATTTTCGTGCCCAATTTAGCCTCGACTTTGAAATTTTTAACCAATTGGTCCTCCGTTTATTTTACCGTTAAACATCCGTTAAATCGGGATCAAATTGGTAATTTTGCTATAGTCAAGGGACTAAATTGGTAATTTTTCAATAGTCAAGGGACCAAATTGGTAACTAATTTTTCACTGAAATGGTCCCTTGACTATTGAAAAATTACTAATTTGGTCCCTTGACTATAGCAAAATTACCAATTTGGTCCGATTTAACAGAAGTTTAACGGTAAAATAAACGAAGGACCAAATTGGTTAAAAATTTCAAAGTCAAGGGACTAAATTGGGCACGAAAAATTGTCGAGGACTAAATTGGTAATTTCGCAATAGTCGATGGACCATTTCGGTAATAAACTCTTATATAAATTATAACATCAAATATTATATAGTGCAATTGAAGATATGTTTTGGATCGATTATGTTTTCTGATGCTATCCTTGTTTGAATTCCAGCAAATAATAGCTAATGTGTAGATGTACGCATGCGGTGCTGGAACTTTAGAGATTTTATATATCATTGTTTAGAATTTGTATAAATTTCAAAATATGCTCGTTCTCTAGTAACTCAGTTATAGGAATCAATTGATATTCTAATTCATATGTATAGAATATATATTTTTGTGTAGATATATAGCACTTTCGATCTTGGAAAAAACATAATATCACCGGTTGTATTTGCACATTATTGAAAACCTCTTTGTAGACAACATTGGTAGTAGCAAAACAATCTTGTCCATCCGCGTCTAGAACTAATTAACACTTTCAGGCTATCAGGATGGGTGACTAGGGAGAAAGCCACGTACAATTGACCGTGATTAAAAACTAATTTTTTCAGCAATAACCCAACGTGAGTTAGTGTTCGGCCCTGGCTTTTGTGATAGTCGTGACATATGCAAACATCAATGAGAATTATTTATGCTGGAACTTGAATGACAATCTCATATCAGAAAGAGTTAGAGACATTCGAGAGATAAGAACTTTGGTTCCTTCATGTGTCTCATTAACTATTCTTGCTTCAACAATGTGATCTGCCAATCTTGTGATGATGAGTCGCGTACCGTTATAAAGACCAAGAGAATTGTCTATCTTCCGCAATAACATAACAGGTGCACCGACCTTTAAAGTCAATGAATGATTAAGAAAATCATACAATCTCAAACTATTTAAGAATTTAGGAGTGTGTACTTCTAATAGATTTTCACCGTCTGGTTCTACCTTACAAAGATCAGAGTTACAACTTAAATATGTTCGTCCTTTTGCAATATTCATGTCGCACATGTACTGATTAATTTGATCAACGACATCTAAAGTCGGCGAGCGGATCACTGACTTTTCAACTACGACTCATCAAGCGTGCCATATAGTACTGTCAAAATAGGCCGAAGCCCGCGGGCTGGCCCGCACCCGCCCCTCAATGGCGCGGGTTAGGATTATAGAAATTTAGGCCTGCGAAAATGCGGGCCTAACGGGCTTGGCCCGCTAAGGCCTGCAGCTCGCGCGGGCTAACCCGTGCGGGCCGCGGGCCTGCCCTTTTTTTTTAAAAAAAAACAAATATTATATATGTTACACAGCAAGGCAGTACGCTGCCTTGCTGTGTAACATTATATCATATATCATATATATGATATATGATATAATGTTACACAGGCAAGGCAGCGTACTGCCTTGCTGTGTAACTTTATATATATATATATATATATATATATAATATATATATATATATATATATATAATTAAAGGTAATGTAATTTTATAACAATATAATTTGTAGACTTTACTTATTTTTTTTTAATTTTGAATTAATATTAATTTTTGTTAGGTTTAATTTTTAAAATTTGGATTGTAAATTCGTAATGTTAGTATTTCTAAACTTTATTATTTTTGAACATTGAAATAATAATAAATAAATAAATAAATAAATAAGCCTGCGGGCCGGCCCACGGGGCCCGCCAACCCGCGTGGGCGGGTTCGGGTTGCATGATTCCTAACCCGCGGGCCCTACAGGCTGGCCCGCAAAAGCCCGCTAGAAATTAGGCCCGCGGTGGGGCGGGTCGGCCCGCTTTGACAGTACTAGTGCCATATCTTGAGCTTGAAATTTAAAAAAAATCACTTTTAATGTAATTAAAACATTGAGTCATAACAATATTGACACTGGAATTTTAATTTTATAATCTACATGTATATATTCCGTGATTTTTTCCATAAAATTTAGTTTTGATAGTCAAACTATAAAACATATTGATTTTACCAATCACAAAATTTCAAAATGTTTCAGATTCCCAGGTATATATATAAGTAAAACTCACCTCTAAAGCCTAATTTTTTCTCAATATTTCATACATATAAAGCAAGTCTCTGACTATTGTGAGAAGTTAGTAACCTTGAATCTAACATACAACATAAAACATTGTGTGATACTGGGTAGTAACTTTGAGGTAAGACCATTCAAGCATATAAGAATGTTTCGAGCTTATTTCTATGCTTTCAAAATTCAAATCATCATACTGACATCAGACAATAAACAAAAATATATCAAATGTATGAATCATATATCTAAACTGTTAATCCAAACTTCACTCCATATTACTAAATGGAGTGTATGGCTTTTTAGGGATGATGACCATCCAAACTGTTGAAATTCGATGTCCATAACCATTGATTGACAGACTACTCATGCTTCATATTTCATCAAATTAAAGTATCTGTTTCTTATGATGTTATGATTTATAACATATAAGAATCGACAAATAAACTATAGTATGAGTCTTCCTTGCATGTATCAAATATCACAAAAATTCAGTGTTCTAAAATAAGTGTATAAATGTAATATGTAGATAATTTGCATTGCATTATATATCATTAATTTAATTACTTTTCGATTAGTTATTGCAAGATCTTGAGGTACACATATATTTTGATATTCCGTAGGTATAACTATATTAGAGAAAAATTCACCTGGGAGTAATGGGATAATCAGTTGAGTGATTGTTGGTTGACCGTAGAGTGTTAATATTTTCTGGACAATTGTATTAGGGAAGCATATACTTTATTAGGAATTGTATTACCATATTTTAATATACAATTGTATTATGAATAGGAATTGTATTACCATATTTTACAATATTACACAAACCTTAATAGTATATGAGTGTTTTGGGCGAGAATTTAAAATTGAGGATTTTGTTTTTATTAATAGTATAGATTTTACCAATAAATATTTAATTAATTGACTACAAAAGTTTGGAAGAAAATGAAATAGAAGGATTTTACTTTTATATATAGTATAGATTGTTGTTGATATTGTTGTTGTCCTCGTTGTCAACTAAACATAGTAAGGATTGATTTAAAAGTCTATATGAAGTCTTATAAGGAAAATGATATATGTACTTTCAAGAAATAAAATTCATGTCACATGTTATTTGTATTAATAAAAAGAATGATGATAATCAAAATGTTACCCATTTTTTCTAGATTAATCCAAACATGTCATTTAAGCAAAGAGTAAGAATATAATAAAAATTGAGAATATTTATAGTATTACTCGTGCTATTATTATATTATAGAGGGGTTACTTGATTTAACTTTTTGTTCATTTTTTTAAAATTTTTTTGTTTTGTACGTTTATTATTTAAAATATGGGGATAATAATGAATATCCTAAAATAAAATAATTAAAAAAAAAAAAGAGTAAGAAAAGATGAGAAGAAAAATAGAGAGAAGAAAAGGGAAAAGGAATAAGGATATGATGATAATCCAGGCACGCCAAGTTGCAAAGATTTCGTAATAGAAGAATAAAAAGAAAAGAGAACAGTGGACGTACTTAAAATGTTCTTCATCATCTCTTAAACCAGAAGAGTTCAATTTCAATACCATCTCACGGGGAGAGATTCTCCACATACATATAGTATTATTTTACCTTTTTGTAAAGGCGGAAACAACCACCACTGTATACAATTTCACCAAAATTTACTACTCTGTATATACTTATAAAATTTCAATTAAAGATTAAATTATAGTGAAACTATACCTATACTTTATTGTTTTATATATTATGCTTAACAATATGTAATGAAAATTTCTTTAGGGGGGTGTATTCAATCACGACTTTCATGAACTTTTAAATACTTTTATCAACTTTAAAAGTTTGGTGGTATTCAATTTAGACTTTTATAAACTCTTTACAAGTCTACCTGTATTCAATTCAAACTTTTCAAAACTCTTTAAAAGTATACAGGTATTCGATTCAGACTTTTATAGAGTTATTAAAAGTCTACTGGTATTCAAAAAGTTACTGACTTTCACAAACTCTGTCAGAATAGGATTTCTATCGACTTTCTCTTCATTAATATAAATAGATGAAATCCAACCCTCCAACCCCAAACTTTTCAATATTCTCTGCAAACTTTTTTCCTCTATCTAAAAAGGCAAATTTTCATCAATTTTACGGTACGTTTCAAATCTTTCATAATTTTTTTTTATGTTCAAACAAATTTTTTTATTGCCATCACAACAAAAAATTTGCGATCGCAGCTAAAAGAATTGCGATCGCACAAGAATCTGCTGCGAACGCGCAGCAGATTTATGAACAGCAGCAGCAAGATTGCTGTAGTGCAGCAAAAATATTTTGCTGCAACCAGCAGCAAGTTGCTGCTGGTTGCAGCAAATTTTTTAATTTATAATTTTTAAATTTTATTTAATTAATATGTTTATAATTTTATATAATTGTATGTTTATTAATTATATTATCAGCATTAGTTCAAGAAATATTTTTATTGGTTATATTTATAAAAATTGATTATATTTTATTTATGAATAATATACTCTATTTTTGTGACATCAATATATTTTTTTTTAATTTCTACAATGCACTAATTTATAGATAATATATTAATAGAAGTTATGGAATGTTTGTGAGGGTGTATTCAATTTAGAGTTTTAATGACTTTGTAACTTTTTAATATGAAAAAGTTTTTAAAACTCTATAAATGTTTGTTCTATGGATATTTATAAACTCTTACAAAGTTTATAAAAGTTTAAAAGATTCTAGAAAGTTTACAAAAACTCTACAAAAGTCAATTAAAATCCATCACTTTAAAAGTATTTAAAAGTTCATGAAAGTCGTGATTGAATACACCCCCCTTAGTTTATTACTTTCTACCGGGTTACCTAACTAAATTTATTCTAAGATTTATAATATATGTTGAGCTTAATATACATTTTAAAAGTTGAATAGGCGTGACTACTTGCTAGTATGTTAGTTATGGTGGGTGACTTTTAAATTTTGTTCTCAATAGGAGCATCTTTAAAATGGCATTTAATAGTGTCCTATTTTTCTCAATTTTTTGTGAATTCCTGTTGGAATATTAGCTTTAAAATGCCATTTAAGTGTCTTGTTTGTGTACAAATATATGTGGTGTTCACTACTTTTGATTTTTTAAGTAATGCTACCCAGAGCCACCTCTCCTAATCTCCCTCTTGACATGACACTTTTCATTTGATAATTTATTTTTGATAATAAGCTAGTTAGTTGTCCCAATCCTCATGATGACATCCAATTGTTATAAGCATGTTAGTTATGGATTTAGGTGGTGATTTTTTAGGGGAACAAAGTCTTACACACACACACACACATTATAACGATCATAAAAACAATCATATTAATGATTTATAGATGAGATAATTGGAATTAAAAACGTGTGTGTGTATATTAGGCATTGTGATGTGTGCATTTTAAGCATGTCCCTATGTTGCACACAACACATGCTTAATATGCACACATCATAATGTCTAATATGCGCACACACGTTTTTAATCCCAATTAATCTCATACATAGATCTATTTTTGTAATGGATGAGATTGGTTTTCATGGACTCATGAGGAAGTTGGTTCTCATAGAAACCTCACGTGTGAAGACTCTCCTAGGTGAAAGATGGGTTGAAATCTGAGTTGTTAATCTAGTATTTTTTTTTTTTTTTTTGAAAATAGTTGTTAATCTAGTCTAGATCAACGATTCAAATCAAGAAAAATTATTTTTTCTAAAACGCGCTTCTGCCAACATGCATGCAAATGATCAACTGTCTCAAACTGATGCACCTTAAGATATAAATCTACACACCTTAAGCTATAAAACAACACTCCTTAAGTTTAAACTATACACCTTAAACTAGAAAAGTGAAGCACCTTAAGCTTTAAATATACGCACCTTAAGAAGGAAAACGACGCACCTTAAGCTATGGAAAGACGCATCTAAAACTTCTGATGCACCTTAAACTAGAAAAGTGACGCACCTTAAGCTTTAAATATACGCACCTTAAAAAGGAAAATGATGCCCCTTAAGCTATGGAAAGACTCACCTAAAGATTTAGATTGACATACCTTAAAGTTTCAACAAAAAAACGCACCTTAAGTTCTCAATTGAATAACTGACGCACCTTAAGCACATAAACCACGCACCTTAAAAAAGAAAATGACACACCTTAAGAAGGAGAACGACGCACCTTAAGTTTGACTAATACGCAAAAAGACTAAATTGTCACTGCGTTTTTTTAAGCTTTCTTAAATCTGGGCTATTGATTTTCATTAGATCAAAGGCTCAGATTACCTGAAGCCTATTACCGTATTTGATCTCTATTCTACACACACACACACACACACACACACAGGGGCAAGATCTGGTGCGGCTATTGCTTTTCGTGCGAGCATGCTAGAGCCGTAAGATGAGCTAATATGATATCAAACGGATGGAAATCAATGAAGGGGAAAAAACATGTTGATAATTTCGTAATTTCCTACAACATGTATATTTTGGCGGTGCAATACGTCCTAGTGTGTTGTGCACTTATGAGTGCTCGAATCTGCACTTTTGAGTGATATGTGGTGCACTTAATATTGCATCACTCAACAGGTCCATTGAGCCCATCTCGTTTTTTTTTTTCTTTTCCTTTTTGGGGGTGCACTACAATTCACTCATAAGTGCACCACATATTGTAGTGCACCACAGAGCACTCATAAATGCACCATATATCAGCACTTAGTGCACCATTGAAATATACATTGTGCATAAAATTATAAAAATGCTACTATGTTTTTTTTCTCAGTTTGGTTGATTTTCAGCCACTTGGTGGTGCACCATAGAGCACTCTTCAGTGCACCACTCAACAACACTTAATGCACCTCTGAACTAGGTTTCTCATGATTAGTGTGGACTAATTTCATCCATCCATCTAGGATGATCAATGACTAAAATGATGGAGTCAATTTTATAAATATTAGTATAAGAGAATCTACTTAGGGATTTCATGCATCTATTTCTTTAATGTAACAAAACTAATTAGACCAAATATGTTTTTTTTGCAAACTAGCACCATTAATTCATCCAATTGCACATGAGACACTACCAACAAAAAAGAAGCAGACAAGCAATGAAAACGAAGAGACAAATCTATCCAAAAACGAATTAACAAAATTTAGAGTAATCCCTACCAAAAGCAGTATCTACTACCTATTACCATATACCAATTACCTACAATAAGTATTTAGATAATTATTTTTAGAAAAGTACAAGTTAAACATTAATTTTAATGCGCACTATAATGAACTTCTCCTATATAATCTTGCATTAATATACTTTGAATTATTTATTTAAATACAAACATTGCAGATTAAATTAGTCGCGCAATGGGCGTGTAAAACTAGTTTTAGAATAAATATGTATTGTTTTTTACATGTATTATTTTAATTTGGACTAATACGTAGATTTAAATACACATTGTTTTTTTGTCAAAAAAAAAATACACATTGTTTCAATAAAACCCCACATCATTTTGACATAAATAAACATAAAAAGATTTTTTAAAAAAATACAAAAAAAAATACAAAAAAAAAAAACTAAACACCGCATAATTTTGATAAATAATCTAGGCCACACAAAATTCAATAGTAAACCCACAAGATAATTGGGTGAAATTCACTTTCCACTCTTCTTTGAGCTCTTGATGAGCATATAAAAAGTGGCAAACATGAGCAATATCAACATCATGAGTGTGCAATTCAAATCTATAACATTGCAATTGATAATATTCATGTTAAAAGATAAAGTTTGTGCAAATAATGTGAGACTGCTAATTGTGTTTGATTAATCAGTATGGTATTACAATTTGAGATTCACACATTTGTAAAGTAATTATTACCACAAAAACTACTTAATGTCTCCTTCAATTCAAACAATTTTTCTTTTATGGAATACTTTCCATTAATACATTCTTTTCATTCCGATTACATAGCAAAATCATGAAAAACACAACTTTATTCATTTTTACAACACATTTGATTGAATCAATTTTGGAGACGGAATGAAAATCCTATTCTATAAGAAATGAAATACGTAAAGAATATAATATAAATTTTATTCTAACTATTATTTGGTTTGCAAAAACAAAAATAAAAAATAAAAGAAGAAAAACAAAATTAAATTAAAAAATATACTTCATAAATTATATTCTGGTGTTTAATTGGATTAAGTAATAAAAATGAAATAAATATTTAATATATCTTCTATTGTGAATGGTCTTTTTGTCTACGAGGTGTCCTGAGTAGACTTAAACTGTAGAAGGTACTTTTAAGCCCATACCAAACTCGGACTAATCTCGCTTTGCATGTTGGCCCAATTAAAGACAAAGTTCTGGCCAAATTAGTTAGGGGTCAGAACTAGAATTAATAAATCTTAAATATATATAATTTTTCAAATATAAAACTAAACGTAGTTTAACTAAAAATCGTAAAATAAATATGAAATTATCACTACACTTTATTTTAAGATTAAAAAAAATAACTTTTATTTTAACAACTAAAGTTTTAATTAGATTTGAATTGAACACTCATGATGTTGATATTGCTCATGCTTGATTGCCACTTTTTATATGCTCATCAAGAGCTCAAAGAAGAGTGAAATTAGAGTGAATTTCACTCAATCATCTAGTTATTGTATTTTGTGTGGCCTAGATTTGCCAAATTCTTTTCATTTGATTATTTTTGTTGTTGATAATTTCAAGTTTCAAAGATGATAAAAGTTATTTTCACATTTGGTTCTCAAGTATTTAGTTTGTCATATTTCATGAACGGTTTTATTTTTTATTTCACAATATTTAGTCATTATGATCAAAAGAAATTTTATCAAGAACTACGATATATCATATTTTCAACTCAAAATCATATCGACTTAAACATTTCAATACTTCTAGATATAAGTATGTGGTTCTGAATTATAAATGTGATGTATTTTGATTACTTTTGTACTGAAGTTGAAAGAATCAAATGTGACAAAATCTTTAAAGTCTTCCACCAAATATGACAAAAATCATTCTTGTGACTAAATGTGGATGTGACATTATAGTCATGGACCAAAAGTAGGGTTGCAGAGAGGAAGAAATGTTGGCTTTGTAGTTAAACAAACCGTAGCTAACATGGTATAGAACATAGAAGTTGGAATAATTGACTAAATTTGTAGCATCTACACCAATGGATTATTGGTGGTTTTTGGAATAGTATTTGCTTAGATTGAAGAAAGAGATGATAGGAGAGAGAAAGGAGAGTTGCTTGTATAAATATGAGTTATTGAAACAGTATTTAACTCTACAAAATTTGAGGAGGAAGCAGTATTGTGCGCGTATCGCGCACAGCAGCGGACGCGGGCGCGTCAGGCGCGCCTGAAAACTCTATTTTTTAATTTTTTTTTTTTAAATCTGTTTTGTTTTTTTTTTTCTATCTCCTTTCATTTTTTCTTTCCTAATCACACTTACAAAAACTCCTCAAAACCCGTGAATAAACTATTGATAAGAATGCTCAAGTACCATAATTTTTTTAAAGACTTGAATGACAAAATTTATTGATGAAAACAACTGAAATAAATTTTGTCTTGTTATAATAATTATATCTGAACTATTACATGTTGACAATTTAATACTACATTGTTTGTATTGTATCAGAACATTTACATTTTTATAATTTAATATGCCTGAAAATAAAGAAACAACTATTCAAATTTGGGTTGCATAAAATTATTCTAAAAAACTATTAAATATATACTGAAGAGCCATAATTCAAGAAAAATATACATGTCAAATTGGGGGAGGGGTATAAAAGTAAATCGACATATTTCACCCATGTAAAAAGATAGTGCCGAGTTTGATTCAGCTACAGCCATCAGATAAAAATAATGATTGCAGTTAATATTTTAATGAGAGTGTTTGAAAGAGGGAGCATTATATAATCCAAATAAATGCGGAGGAATAAAACGGCAAGTACTTTTGATTAATTGTGTTTTAGTTTTTGAGATGAGAATAGGGGTATGGTGGGGTTTAGGAGCCCAACGGGGTGGGTAGTGGGTTGTTATGCCGTGGACCCAGGTCCACCTTGGGTCTACATTCACATACACTATACTTTACATTCACATATAGTATACTCTACATTCACACTTTGTAAACTCTACATTCACACATTACAAGATTATATGTTTAGTAACTATATTACTACTGTTATACATTCACACATTCAAAACTCTATATTCACAGGTCCTATACTCCATATTCACAACTTGAGAACTCCACATTCACACATTAGAGGCTACAAGTTGCTAGAACTTCTTAACTCTATTATAGATTCACACATGCATAACTCTATATTCACGATTTCTATACTCCATATTCACAATTTGAAACTTCCACATTCACACATTTCTGGGCAACTCTACATTCACACAATCATAAATCTACATTCACGATTTCTATACTCTACATTCACACTTTGAAACCTCTACATTCAACAATATGTTTACTAATTTAAATTTAAAAAAAAAAAAAAAAAAAAGACAAAAACTACGTAGTTTTGGACCCAGATCCACCTTGCAAGGTGGACCTGGGTCCACAGCATAATTTGTCGGTGGGTAGTATACTCCTGGTTTTGTTTTCTGTGATTTTGATCACATTTTCGGTAGCGAATTGAAAATATTTTTTATCTCGATCAATTAATAGTTAAAGTGTTAAATCAATACAATTTTTTTTAAAAAAAAATTTACATTTTTGTCCTGAAGTTATAGCATAATTGTAAAAATTCGTCTCAAAGTGTTGGTCATACTAACTTTTCGTCCCTAAGTTATCATTGAAATTGCAATTTTCATCCCTTTTACTAATAAAATATTAAGGACAAAATTTACAATTTTAGTATAATTCAGAAACGAAAAGTGAGCACGAAAAGATAAAAAGTGCAACGACAATGATAACTTAGAAATGAAAAATGAACATGACCAACACTTAGAGACGAATTTTACAATTATTTTATAACTTTTTAGAAATGAAAAATAAAATTTTTCTTAATAATAATAATAATAATAATAAGGAAGGAGGGGCATTAGAGTGCGGAATTGCACATGCATGATTGCGGAGATCGGGTCATACTTACGCTTTCTTGACGTAAAAAGCTCCGCAACAAAATCAGGTACAAGATCCGTGGCATGCCCCATTTCACCGCAACTATCGGGGCATCCTCTCCATTAATTAATTATCAAAATTTCTATTTTCTCCTATTCTTTTTTTTTGAAATCCTATTTTCTCCTATTCAAATTACGATCATCCCAATATATTAAATGGAGAAATTTTTAATTTTAATCACATAACTATTGTAATATTGCGGTGTTTAATTATCAATTTAAATTTAACGACATTTTTTATGAATACTATTTATTTTATTACAATGTAGTATCAGTCCATATATTATATTTTCTGAACCTATGACATTCTATTTGAGAGAACACAGCTATGTTGCTTGACCACCAGGTCTTTATCAATTTAACCACATTTAGTTGCATTACTTTGTTGCCATGCTACACTTTTTGTTCCATTAACCTTAATTTATAGGACAATTTGATAATTTGACAATTTTAATATTGTATTTTTATACAAAATATGCTAAAAATGATATAATATAGAAAAAAAATTATTTTTCATTTAAAAATTTATCCAATTATTGTTCATTATATCTTTTATGAGCATTTTTTAACAAGAAGAGAAAATTAAACTTTTAAAATACCAAATTGTCTTAGAAATTAACATTACTTTAACGTAAATTATAATAAATGATCTAATGTGACAATATTAATAGAGTCCATAAAAGATAGGCACAATATTCATTGATTATGGATTTTTGGATTTTGACTTTTATTTTGACCTTAACATAACTTATTTAATGCCCCAAAGCTTGAAAACATGACTTCATCTCTGCCTTTGACAGACAATTAATGAAAAAATTCTACCAAAGGACCTAAAAAGGTAACGTTTTAATAATTAGGGGACTAAATCGAGCAAATAACTAAGGAAAAAGTGTTAAATAAACCACTGAATTTCTTGCTTTTATGCAATTGGGTCACTGAGCTTAAAAAGTGTGCAATTAAATCATCAAACAAGCAAAATATGTGTAATTTGCATTTTTTAAAAAGTGTGCAACCCCAGCTAGTATTAATTTTCATAATAATAATAATAATAATAATAATAATAATAATAATAATAATAATAATAATAATAATAATAATAATAATAATAACAATAATAATAATAATAAATATGTGCATTTTATTCTTTATACTACTTATTTCATCCCAATTCCTATGGATACCAAACATTAAAATTGAAATTCATAGTAATTATATTCCTGAAAGCTAAACACTGAAATTTAAATTCTAAATTTATTTTCACACTATTTTTCTCACATAAAATTACAATTCTTTCCCCCCTAATTCCCTAATTCCAACCAAACATCTCGTAAGAGTTAGAGATTAAATGTGACAATCCACACTAACTAAGACTCTAAGAGACTAAAAGTGAAATTACCTCTATTAAATACATCCTTATAAATCTACTAGTTATTACACGCGACGCGAGTAAACCAATGTCCAATGCCTAGTTTTAAATTAGTGTTCCTTAATTGGTTAAAGTAGTCATATAATAATGAGAGAGGAAAAAGGGTCACACTTGTGTGAGACCGTCTCACGGATCCTTACTCGTGAGACGGGTCGGGTCGAGTCAAATCACCATGTAAATGTCATACTTATATACTCAAATATATAACACTAATCAAGAATACAATTTTTGTTACTTATTAGAGAAAAAGTAATACATTTTTCATAATAAGTAATGATGACAAGTTCTCCTTACTTATAAGGGCAAATATAATACTTTTGTGAAGAAATGTAATACTTTTAAATCGAAATGTAAAAGTATTATATATTCCCTTAAGGGTGTGTTTGGAAACCCGGAAAATGATTTTCGGAAATTATTTTCCGGATTTCTAGTGTTTGGTAAGTAATGTAAAATGGAAGTCAACGTAAAATGACCCCATGGTCAATGTAAAATCCACCCATTTTCCTGTAAAATGACTTACCCTTTTTTTTTGGGGTAATTCATTTTGCATTCTTGTTCAACGCCTTCCTTCGAGCAACAAGCTTCCACCAACGACAAGCTCCATCAACAAACCAAATCTTCATCTTCATCTTCATCTTGTTCTCCATCAACAAATACAGATCAACCCACACTTTTTGATTTTTTTCCCCTCAAATCTAACAGATCTAAGAATTTCTTCTCGCCTAATTTCTGCATCGGAAACCATCGGCCAATTCAAAACTAGTTCGCTCGCCGGCGAACGAACTGGAACTAGTTCGTCGGCTGGAAACCAGTAACTGGAACCCAGTTCGGCGAACTGGAAACCAGTTCGGCAGCTTCCAGTTCGCCGAACTGGAAACCAGTAAACCAGTTCGAACTGGTTTCCAGTTCGAACTGGTTAGTTTCCGCACAGATGCGGAAACCAGATCCGGTAATACTGTCAATGTTTGTGATGTAATTTTTGCTTTGTATGCTAATGGAGATTGTTTTTGTTTTGAATGCTAATGGAAATTGTTGATTGGTATGATAAAGTTTTGGTTTTCCACTTATTTTCCAGAAAACAAAACAAACACACAAAGACAGTTTTCATTAATACATCCAAACACCACAAATGAAACTGTTTTCCGGAAAATGACTCATTTTCCGAAAAATATTTTCCTGAAGTCATTTTACTACTTTCCAAACGGACCTTAAAAGTATTATATTTACCCTTATAAGTAATAAAAATTTTATTCCTGATTAGTATTACATTTGAGCATATAAGTATGACATTTGTGCATATAAGTGTTACATTTGCATCTTGACCCGACCCAACTCATATCATGGTGAGACGGTCTCACAGAAGTTTTTGCCGAGAAAAAAAATGCTAAATTAATAAAAATCAAAGAAATAGTCTCGATACTTATATATTTTAATAAAACATAACGAAATTGTAAATAGCTAAATTATACCTAAAGTAAGTAGAAACAAATAAACCACTAACTATAGATGACTATCTATCTTTAGTGAAGTTGAGTTTCCTTTTTGCGCCGAGGCTCGAAATTGTCTTCATCTTTAGTGAAGTTGAGTTTATGTGACTGACTATGTAAGAGTCAACAATTACCTCAACTAAGACTCGAACCCATTCCCATCTATGTGGGAGCGTAAATCAAGTGCCACTAGACCATAAGTTCTTTAGCATTAACGACCGACTAATTCATTTTGTTTGTACTTTTAATTTTCTCTACGCTTTATTAGGTGCCCATTATTCAAATGAAAGTGAATATTAGTATTTTTATTTTATTCCATTGCATTATAGGCGCTTTGCTTTTGCGGAAAGCCGTTACTAATCATATCTCCACTAAATTTTGCATAAGTGCACATCACTTTTCCAATTATATATAAAAAGAAAATTATTTCTTAATGCACTAATGAGGGCGGAAAAGTCAATTGATAATATCTTGAGTAAAAAAACACATTTTATTATTTAATGGTTGATCAATATATTAGTCGATAATTTTTCATCAACACATTTTGTACTAGTACAACTCAGACAAAAATCAATGCTGTATAACATGATCTCTTATAAGAATTTTATTTTAAATTAACTAAGGAGTATTATTATTATTATTATTTAGAGAATTGCACTTTTAGGATCAATTTAGAAATCCAAGAAATAATGTTAAAAAGTTATTTTCTAAATTTTTCGGCGTTTGACTATTAACGAAAATTATTCATTGAGTGGTGTCAAATGCGCAACTGCGCAAGTTCGCTTATCATCTATTATGTAGTATTTATTATTTAAACTACGCTAAACTAGTTCGGTTAAAATATGAATATGTCAAAACGCTAATCTATTATGTAGTATTTATTATTTAAACTACACTAAAATTATAATTTATGTCCCTGCATGATATGTCAATTATCAATATCACCCCTGAATTATTAGTGGTGTAAATGTTGCCCCTCAATTTTCAAAACGGTACATATATTGCCCCTCCCGTACCGTACGGGAAGGGCAATATATATACAACCTAAAAAAAATTTCGTGTTTTGTCGTTTTAATAATATTTTCTCAATTCTCAAAAATTTCTTAAAATCAATAAAAATAAATACAAGTTAAAATCAAGAAAAATAAATACAACCTATAAGAGTAGGATTTTTTCCCCAAGGTGACAATATAAAACTTATTCAACTACATATTTATCATTCTTTTGTCTTAGGTTTAAAAAAAATTCTAAGAAAGTGTTAAACGAATCAAATATTTAAAATAAGAAAAAATTATAATTTATGTCCATGCATGATATGTCAATTATCAATGTCACCCCTGAATTATTAGTGATGTAAATGTTGCCCCTCAATTTTCAAAATGGTACATATATTGCCCCTCCCGTACAGTACGGGAAGGGCAATATATATACAACCTAAAAAAAAATTGCGGGTTTTGTCGTTTTAATAATATTTTCTCAGTTCTCAAAAATTTCTTAAAATCAATAAAAATAAATACAACCTATAAGAGTAGGATTTTTTCCCAAGGTGACAATATAAAACTTATTCAACTACATATTTATCATTCTTTTGTCTTAGGTTTAAAAACAATTCTAAGAAACTTAAAACGAATCAAATATTTAAAATAAGAAAAAATTATAATTTATGTCCCTGCATGATATGTCAATTATCAATCTTTTGTCTTAGGTTTAAAAACAATTCTAAGAAACTTAAAACGAATCAAATATTTAAAATAAGAAAAAATTATAATTTATGTCCCTGCATGATATGTCAATTATCAATGTCACCCCTGAATTATTAGTGGTATAAATGTTGCCCCTCAATTTTCAAAACGGTACATATATTGCCCCTCCCGTACCGTACGGGAAGGGCAATATATATACTGTTTTGAAAATTGAGGGGCAATATTTACACTTGGGAGGGACAATATATGTATCGTTTTGAAAATTGAGGGGCAACATTTACACCACTAATAATTCAGGGG
This sequence comes from Ipomoea trifida, assembly GCA_003576665.1. Classification (NCBI taxonomy): domain Eukaryota; kingdom Viridiplantae; phylum Streptophyta; class Magnoliopsida; order Solanales; family Convolvulaceae; genus Ipomoea; species Ipomoea trifida. The sequence goes on from CP025646.1 coordinate 21,832,030, forward strand.
TGAAATTGATAATTCATATATTATGAAGGGGCATAAATTACAATTTTCTCTTTAAGATAACTTTCATGCTAATTTAATTGGTATAATTCATAGTAACACTAAACATGTTAATGAATTTTTCTAACAAAATTATTCATAGCAAATATATATTTCTACAATTATAGTTTTAAATTAGAAAATAAAAATTGTTAAAAATGGGTATCGTAATTGCAAAGGACTAAAACAGCACAAAGTTAATACGTTAAACTAATTTTATAAACACAAATCATGAGATACGAAATTGACTAAGGCTATGTTTGGCAAACCTAGCTGAAAAGGTAGCTGAAAGCTGAAAAGCTATAAGCTCGAAGCTGAAATCTGAAGAGCTGTTATGCTTAAAAGTGTTTAGTAAAATTAGCTTTTTGATAAGCTGATAAATATAAAAAGACTAAAAAGGACATCGGCATACAATTTAAATAATTTTAAATTTAAATATGTTTGTTTATATATTAAAATATAAAATAATGAAATCAATATATTTAAATAAAATATAAAATAAGAACATATATTTGAAAATATATAAAATAAAAAAATATTTATAATTCATAAGATTAGTTCATACAAAAATTAATGTTCAAACATAAATATCAAACTGAAATTACAACCAAACATAATGAAACGGAAATGTCAAAAGGGTTTTAATTGAGGGGGGTAAAGGATGTCATTTATTTAAAATAATAAGGATAAAGATGGAAAAAAAGTTAAGAAGCTACTAGCTTATTTTGAAAAGCTATCCCAAGTAGCGTTTCAAAATAAGCTCTTATTTTAAGCTACTAACTTATTTTGAGAACATTACCAAACAGAGCTTATAGCTTATTAGTAGCTTAAAATAAGCTATAAGCTCCTAAATAAGCTCTGCCAAACAGAGCCTAACTGAGTATAAAAATTAAATGCAATTCTCCTTTTTTTTTTTTTCACTTTTTATAGTTACTTTCCTTCTACTGAAGGCATTCACTGATTCGATCTCTATTAAGCATCGCATTGAAAATTATACTTTACCTGTAATGCTGGACATGGACAATTTTATAAGGATATTTCACCTTCCATGCAATAATTTAACACTTCGTATTATTTACTTCTAACATATTAAAATTTATTAATGGTGCGTTTAAAAATTTGAAAAATATTTTTAAAAAATGACGCATTTTTTAGAAAATAAAGATTAGTATCATTTCAATAAAATTTTTTAAAAAAAAATACACTCACACACAAAATCAAATACTACACTCATTTATACTAATTCCAAAAATAAGAACTTCATAATGAATATGTGCAAAATGAATGTGAAAATTGCTGATGAAACTGAACGCGTTGCGGCATCAGTATTTGGACTACTTATAGAGTTATTGTTGTTACTATCAAGTAAACAAGTTATAAAAATAGAACAAGAGGTACTACTCATGAACCTTCTACAAATATAATAAATATAACGGAGTAATATTTTATACAATACTTGCGCATGAAACATGTAGAGAAAAAAACTACCATTTCAAAATATCAACATAGACTTGCAAGATCAAGAGTTAATAGTACAACTAAGATCTTAGTCATATATATAACAAGGCAAATCCACAGTTTCCCACACTATAATCTCATTGTCTGATGTTGTCATATATGCTACCACCAGTAATCTAATTGCTGAAGACAATAACAATCCTAACCAAAAGAGAATTAAGAAGACTTAAAGAAATATATATATATATATATATATATATATATATATATATATATATATATATATATATTCTAATTAAGTCAATAATTATTCATAATACTATACAATTATTACTATTTAATTAAATTATAGAATTAGTTGAATAAATTTTAGTAAAATTAAAAAATTATTATTTTGCTAAAATTAAGGAATTACTTGTAGTAGAGCTAATAATGGTCAGATTAGCACACTAATAATTATTATTCTAATTAAGCTAATAATTATTCATAATACTATACAATTATTACTATTTTATAAAATTAAAGAATTAGTTGAATAAATTTTAGTAAAATTAAGAAATTATTATTTTGCTAATTAAGAAATTAATTGTAGTAAAGCTAATAATGTTCAGATTAGTATACTAATAATTATTATTTTAATATCGCTAATAATTATTCATATTACTATACAATTATTATTATTCATATGGTAATTAATAGACTATTTTTACATATGGTAATTAAGTCAATAATTAGGCAAATTACTAATTAAGTCATTTTTCACCTTTTATTACGCTGTCCACAAAATAAAAGTTTTTACATATTAATATTCGAAATGATTGTATATAATAATATTAAGAAATAAGGTATTAAGAAAGTAATTTTAATTAATCAAATAATGATCCAGACTTCATATTATTGTATAGTGTATACAGAAAATATCATTACACAATTTCATACCTTTTAATAGGTTGTTTTTATATATGGTAATTAAGTCAATAACTAGACAAATTACAATACATATATTACTAATTAATCAAATAATGATCCAGACTTCATATTAGTGTATACAGAAAATATTATTTTTATAATAATTATATTTAAATTATTTCCCACGTTTCCATATTTAATTTAGTAATAATATAATTACATAAATTATATTACGTATTAATTTTTTCAAGATAATTGCAGACAAACGAGTTATATATTATTCAATTAATTGAGTAATACTTTTGCACTAATCTTATAATAATGCACACATCTAAATATTAAAATTGTTTGGCAAGATCTTGTGGTCTAGTGGCACCCGGTTGCACTCCCATATGGAAGGGGGTGGGTTTGAGCCCCAGTAGAGGCGTATGTTGAGAAAGTAGTTATGAACATATACTACATTGTAACAATATCAGTAATACTAAAAAAAAATATTAAAATTCTGTGCATCACACTGGTAACTTACTAGTTCAAATAAAAAATAGTATTTATTTAGACTATCGATTTTACAAAGTTGCAAATATTTATTTTAATGACAAGTATAATGAATCTCCGATATTATCTTGCATTAATATACTTTGAATTACCTATTTAAATAAACAAATTCGATATTCAATTATCTATGTATGAACTTTTTCCTATAATTTTGCGTTGATATACTTTGAAATATTTATTTAAATATAAACATTAAGTACCATCCCATTCACGCAATGTGCGTCGAAAATTAGTTTAATTTAATTAATACATGAAAAGATTTTATTCCATTTTCTTATTTTATTACTTTGTAGAAAGGTTAATTAATTCTCTATAGCTTACAAATATAAAAATTTATTGTTAAAAGAATTATGAATAATTTCAGGTACGAAACTGATTTTTAGTTGTTTGAATTAGTCATTTTGGATTTAAGGTATGGAAAAAGAAGAATTTCAAAATTGTTAGGCAAAGGGCAATTGACCACGTAAACAGTAAAGTAGGCAGACTATTTCTTTCAGCATTTTGTCTATCAAAGATATCCGTACACGCGCCCAACCGCTTCTACATTGGTTCTCAACTCCCAGCCCTACGCGCACCCCACCCCAACGAGAAAACGCTTACGTTTCAAAATTACGGTTCATCACCTACACAAGTATTCTCAAACCTTCACACGCCAAAATCTATTCAAAACTATGACGTAATCATACTCTCATTCAATTGAAATAATCAATATAGTTGTTAAATAATTTTTTAAATTTGTTTAAATTATCATCTGCGTTTAAATTTAGTATTACATTATTCTTTAGGATTGTAACAAGATACCCAAAATACTAAAAATATATGTTATATTTCATAATTTGACAAAATTAAACGCGATAAAATTATCTTATTATTTATTAGAGGGAATAAAAATCAACTAGGCCATCAAAGTGTCAAACTGATAACAAGTCAATCCAAATTTAAAATATTTTTTAAAAATAATTCTTAAAAATTAAAATTAACATATTTGAACGTTATTCCTTAATTAGAGTAATGCTTAATACCCTACTTGTTTTTCTCCTCCAAATTATTCTTCATAATGTGACATGTTACTAAATTATCCTTTTAGTTAATGATGATTTAGTCAATTTATGAGCACATAATGATTGAAAGTTATATCAAGAGGGAAAATTCATGAGGAATAATAAGCATTTAAATAATGAAACAAGAACAAATTTTGGTATAAAATAATACATGTAGTAATATCCCATTTGATTTTTAATTCAACGCTAGTTTTGGTTTATTGAGTTTATGAGAAATTCAAATTCGGTGATCAAATTTCAAATTTGAATTTTGTTTCAATTTCAGTTTGAAATGACTTCTAGTTATGGATATCTTACCAAATCCACCATTTTATATGCAAAAGTATTTTGAATATTTACCAACATACATAGCTCAGTTGGTCACAAATGTGAAGTTTGAGAAGAAGAGCTCAATTGGTCATAGGCCGGAATGAAGTTTGAGAAAAAAGATCAGGGATCGAGTCACTTAGCCGGATTTTAGGGCGTGCAAGATGTGTGACCGCACAGGGCCCCAAAATTTTGGGGGCCCCTAGTCCAGCCATGGTCTAATAGTTAGTATATGTATTTGTGAATATATTGGTTCAAAATTAGTTTTTTTCTCTTTGCAATTTTTCTTCAATTCGCAGTTTATTTATATTTTGATAGGGCCTCACTTAGTTATTGGCACAGGGCCCCGCAAATCAAAAAACCGGCCCTGCTTACAATGAAGAGGCCCCTTAGTGTTAAATAGAAGGATAGTTTAATAATTTCAATATTCGAATCCCTTTTAATTTATTTATAATGATTAAATAAATTAAATAAATCACCCCTCTTTTGTGAATAGTCCCAACGTAAATATGGAAATGTAATCCGTTAAAGAGTTTTATTGAAATTATGAAACAATTCCTAAAAGAGGGGTGATTTATTTAATACTTATTACTAAATTAAAAGAGAGACCAATAAAATTACTGAGTGTCCCTCTATTTAACACTAATTTGACGAAATAACAAACGAATGACTAAATTGAACAAAAATACAAAAATCTGGAACTACATTAAGTCACCAAATTCGTTTATGACGAAATTGATAAAAATTACTATAATTAATGATTATTTTAGATATTAACTCTCTATATATAGGTAGAAAATTAAGTAAAAAGGAAGGATGTCATTTTTCATAAATATGATGTAATAGGCGGGTATGACGTAGTCGTAGTAATTTGGAGAATTGAAGCTAAAGAATTTTGACCCAACCCCCATGTCCACCCCGACCCGCCTCTAGCTCTTGGCATATATAAATAGGCGTGTGGAGTCTAATAAACCCTCTCATCTTCAACACTACAACCCACCCATTTCACAATTACAGTAACGCCTCCCCTTTACAATCCCCTCCCTATATGCAAAGCTGCAGCTTAGATAGATCATGAGCAACGTTCCAAAGTCTCTAACCGATTCTTCTCTCACCCTCTTCAATCTCGCCATCTCCGCTTCCGATCCCTGGCCTTTCTCTCTCACCATCTTCTCCTCCTTGTAACCCTACCTTTCTCCATCGATTTCTTCATCCGCTTAATTAATTCCCGTCCAGCGACTTCTAGATCGATCTCGAATTCCGATTTCTCTTCTTTTATTTTCCGTTGAAACAGAATTTTTCGATCGAGATGGGTAGCGGAGATGTTTTCCACGTTCATCACGTGAAGCAGAAGGAGGATCTGAGGAGCATACCGAAAGGATGCCTGGCGATTATGGTGGGCCAGGGGGAGGAAGAGCAGCAGCGTTTCGTAATCCCTGTCATCTACATAAACCACCCTCTGTTCTTGCAGCTTTTGAAAGACGCCGAGGAGGAGTACGGATTCAAGCACGACGGTCCGATTAATATCCCCTGCCACGTGGAGCAGTTTCGCCATATCCAGGGTATAATCGACAAGGACACTTCTCATAACCACCACCACCACCATCACGGTCACGCGCACCACCACCACCATCACCACCACTCCTGGTGCTTCAAGATCAGGGCTTAATTATGATTATATTTGCTGATTCAAAACGGTGTAAACTGTAAAGTTGTTACGGTTATGGCTTTTGTTTTTCCATTCCATTTTCTTTGTCATCATGTTCTTGAATTGTTGTCGACGATGATATGATATGATGAACCAAAATTAGTTATACCATTAACATCTATTACTACCCTTTTTTCCTTCTTTTTTTTTTTTATAAGTTGTAATTCATGAAATGTTTTTTTTTTAAACAGACTTTTGAGGTGTTTGGTAAATAATCAATAACTGTTAGCTGATTGGGTTGATGTGTAGTTTTTACAATCAATTATGGCTCAACTGGGTTGATGTGTAGTTGATAACTGATAATATGTAAATTAATTTTCTCAAAAAATTGATAAAAAGATTACTTTGATATATTTGTTTAATTTTAGTTAGGAAGAATAAGTTACAAAAAATTAATTAATTAAACACTTATTTAATCAAGTCAAATACGGATCTTTATTTTCTAGGAATAAATCAGTGCTTCAGGATTGCGCCTTTGGATTTTCTTGATTTGGTTGGGGAAAAAGTTTGGGGTTATAATTTTTTTTTTTTTTAATAATGTTATTGATAATGAACGAGTAATGGTTTATAGCTGGTTGGAGGGTAGATTGTGAGAGAAGATAAGACCTTGAAGAATTGTCCAATGGAATTACTTAAAGATATCAAATTGGTGTGGTTGTGAGCCCGTTGAGAATGACTTTTTAATATATTTTCTGGATTTTTTTTTAATGGTTCCTTGCTTTCCAAACACGGTGTAGTGGTGTACACGAAAGTCACAGTTTGTGGGAGCCTTTGGTACTTATTCCCACCCCATTTCCTTCACAAACGGTTTTGTTCGTCGGCTGTGATCGGACGATTGGGCGGTTTGGGCCCATCCTCGTGTTTTTTTTTTTTTTTTTTTTTTTTGAGTACTACTGACTCTGTTACAATGTAGTATCTGTTCATATCTACTTTCTCAACTTACTGAAGCACAAAGAGTTAACAGTTGCCTCCACTGAAGCTCGAACTTCGAAATTTAGCGTAATTCGAATGACCGGTGAACTGATTGTACGATCTTAGATTTATCTCTATAGAGACTTTAAGGGTAAGATTGACCAAACTATAATCACTTTTGAAAGAAAAATTCAATTTAAGAAGGTAAGATTTGGTGAACTATTTTATTTAAGAAAAAATTTACTTTTCATCCCTAAGTTATAGGATAATTATAGAATTTGTCCATAAGTATATATTACACACTTTTCGTCCTAAAATTATCATTAACGTTACACTTTCCGTCGCTTTACTAATAAAACATTAGAGACAAAATTTATAATTTTAGTATAACTCAAGGACGAAAAGTGAGCACGAAAAGACGAAAAGTGTAACGCTAATGATAACTTAAGGACGAAAAGTGACCATGACCGACATTCAGCGACGAATTATACAATTACTCTATAACTTAGGGACGAAAAATATAAATTTTCTCTTTTATTTAATATTCATGGGAAAGAATTAAACTTTGGTAAAATCGGTGTAGTCAAGAGTCTTGGTCAAATAAATCCAATGAATTGCGACATTAATCGTGCAATGTGGGGAATTTAATCATTATATTGATTAATGTAATTTCATTTTCTCCCTTTGCCATACCCATAGTGGCAATGCTCTCATTATCCCAAATTCTTTGGTGCCCTTTAATTTTCCAGATAAGCATAATTGCGGCAGTTGCTTTTACTTTTTTGATTTCTTTATTTAATTCACTTTCGGTAGGATTCTTAATATTTATGGTCCATTCAATATTAGTGTGATTACGTTAATATTCTTATCATTTTCTAATTGCTAAGTAAACTGCGACTTTTTACCTATCCTAATTTAATATGATTCTTAATTTTCAATATGTTCTTAATCTTAACATGAGACTCAATGAATCCTTCATCCAAAGAAAAATTTCTTTAAAGAAAAAAGCATTAAAGTTTACGCATACCATATAATATTTTTAAAAGTTTTATAACATTTCATTTTTTGTTTATTTTTATAACTTAGCTGATATGATTATGAGTCATAATCAAATAAATTACATTAAATGATCATTCAAAATTTGATGCATATAACATTATTGCATTAACTGTTTCATTTTTTACTTGTTTTTTTTTTTTTATACTCCGAATCTTAAATTAACATTTTTCGTGAGATAACCCTAGTCGAGTTGATCGATGATTAGCTTGGTAGCTACAAATTTTCAAGTCGAATTTCTTGTGAGAGCTGCCTGTTAGCTTTCCTTCTCAACTTGAGTGAATCAACTATGGGCAACTTAGATTGGTTACAATAGTTTATCTTATTGAGGTCATTTACAAATTGGGATTACAATGTGAACTTCATCTATAATGCACATTCAGGTAGTGACTAGTTGTGAACTTTCTCGTGAATCAAAGTAGGATTTTTCATGTAATTTGTTGATATTTTATTATTATTTTAACTTTTAAAATTTTAAAAATCAAAATTTAGTCAATTGACCGGTCAAAAAACACTAAAATGGGTTAGCCAGGTGGGGAGTATTCTCTAAGAACATTTTGAATTAAGCCCGTTAATGTATACAATTTCATTACACAAAGTTTGCGCACATAATTTGAATATTTCATGACAACTTGATAAGATTAAAAAAAAAAACAAACACTCATGATTCTTTATGCCCAAAGAACCAATACCCCAATCAACTGGAGTTCTATCATGTGATCGTCCATTTGGAATAATAACAAAGGTGCTATCACAATACATAATAGCTGACAAAATATTTTATTTATAACTACTAAAATTACTTATATTAGTTTGTACAAGATTAATGCAAAAGAAGTCTTGTATAACATGTTTTTGGTAAGTTAAGTTAACGATAAAGTTGGATACAAATACACTCAATTAAGCTAAATACAAATCGATCGATCATGTGACGTGCCAAAATGGAGTAGGTCCATGTGAAGAGATTTTGATATATTTAGATTTAGAAAACAAAAAATGAGAAACTTAAAAGGGTTATATTGAAGGAGGGTCCTGGATTTTCTTGGTACAAAAATGGGATGAACTGTCAACAACTAGCAAAAGCATGTTATTTCCTGATCAGCTGTTTCAAGTTCTCCCTAGAAAGTGGGAACATATGTTAGGATTAGGGGCTCCATCGTTATTAATCATGTAAGTAAGTTGCTGGATGCCACCAAATGCATTGCATTGACTTTTGAACCGTTCTATTGTTTTATATATAATTTCCAATTTTGACTTGGAAAAAAAAATTGATGTGGCTATTTTCATTATTTAATTATAATTATTTTTGTGTATCTATAAATAAATAAAGAAATAAAAAGAGGAAGGAAATAATATTTCTTTGAAATCTGGCAAGTATGGATGATAGGTGAAGTTGCACTCAGAATCCCAAGTCTTGTCCTTCACTTTAGCACACTCGATCTCATGCTTATTAGTATAGGCTGTAGAGCCAATAATTATTAGAAAGGTTTGTATGATTTTTACACAGATCAAAATGGGTTTGAAGTGTGATTATTTCTTGGGTGGTCATCAATATATATTTTGCTATCTATAAAGTTGCAGAAATATGTATATATTTAAGTGTATATATTATTTAAAAATGTTAACGGATGTTTGGTTGGGTGGAAAATTTTTTCTATGGAAGTTGTTTTCCTTAGAGGGGAGGAAAATAATGGTTTTTGACGTTTGGTTCATGGAATTTCTTAAATTTGAGGAAAACAAAATCCTTGGCTAGGATTTTGTTTTCCATTGAAGATGGGAAGAAAAATGGGTGTATGGTAGTTGGACCATTTTCTCCCTTGTGTTCTTTCATAATTATTTTTACTTTTCTTAATTTGTAGGGGTATATATGCCTTTATACTCGTTATTCCTTATAATTCTAAATCCAACCAAACAACGGAATTAGTATTCGCAGTAATTTTTTTCCACCAACCAAAAAATGAAATTAATCAACCTAGTAATTACTTTTCCATGAAATTTCAATTCCACTTCCCCTAAAATATTTTCCACGAACCAAACGAGCCTTTAGTATCAATTGTTTGTCTCAGTGGGAGGGATTACAAGTCTAGAAGGGGAGAATAGACATGTATGTGGTTTTTAAAATTTTTACTATTCAGCCAAGGACCTTGTAGTCCAGTGGCATCAAACCACAGTCAATATTGACTCTTGTGCTTCAATAGATTGAGAAAGTAGTTACGAACAGATATTACACTACACTGTAATCATCCTAATCTAATCGCTTGGAAACATCAATTACCATCAAGAGTGGTTAGAAACTTTTGGTGAACTAAGTCGTCAAGCGTATTTGTATTTTGTAGTTTTGGTCCACCCGCGGTTTATTTATTTTAAAAATCGTACATTTGATGAGGGTTAGAAAAACCTAGGTTTCGGCTAGACTCTTGTAGAAATGAAGGGTGTGTTTGGTTCGCACATGGAATCGGAATCGAAATGGGTATCAAATACTTGGTAATGGTAATGAGTTTTGGTGAAAGTATTTTGCATGTTTGGTAGTAGGGTGAAATGAGAATGATTATTAATAGTTGGGGAAGCGGATGAGGAAGGGAAATAAAACTCTTATTTTATTAGGAAATGAATTTTGTAATTAATGGGGTAATCAAAACCTATAGTAGTGTTCTAAAAACCTGTCAATCAAACAATAACAATGACTGATAGTTAAACATGTCAACCAAACACATCCTATCTAATACTTTCTTCCCAAAAAGAAATGAAGTAATGCTAGACTCTTGTAGAAATAAAAGAAATGAAGTAATGCTAGACTCTTGTAGAAATGAAGTAATACTTTCTTCCCAAAAAAAATGAAGTGATACTTTAAAAGTAAGCTGTTTGCTTCCACTGTCCACCCATCCCCTTTGCTTCTTTCTCTTCTCTTTTTATTCTTTCCTTATTCAACCCCCCTCCCCCCGCCCCGGCGCGCACACACATATAACTAAAATTTTCAAAATTTAAAATATGCTACCAAAATTAAATTATTTCCTATCATCCATCTAAGGTTCCATCCACCTTTGGTGAAGGTAAGGAAAAAACTTAAATAATCTTTCTCTAGTTTTTGGATGGTCGAAAAAAAAATGACTAAATTTTCAATAATAATAAGTACTTTTGAAATACAAATCTTCAATATATTTTTTTAAAATGTGGGTAATAATAATAATCAATATTAGAAATACAAAGAGGAAGTTAAGTTTGAAAGTGGGTGAATATATAAGATGACAAGAGAATTGCTCAAAAAAAAAAATGACAAGAGAATTGAAGTAATTTTTACCAAGTAGTGGACAAAGAAATTTTTTAACAAAATAAATTCAATTAATGAATTTAGAAATTAGAATGCTGCTCCATTTAATGTTTCAGAATCAGCGTATTGATAGCTATTTGTTCAATCACATCGCCAATTACTAGACATTTATTTTAATGATTTGATCAAAATCATTAAAATAGGAAATCCAACAAATTTTGACAAATTCATTTGACAAACAAAGCAAATATATAGACTAGCTTTAAAAAGCTATTCAAATCATTAAAATAAATCAAATCCAACAAATTTTGACAAACAAAGCCAATATATAGACTAGCTTTAAAAAGCTATTAATTTCAAAATGACATAAAAAACCAGTAAGCAAATTAGATTTCTCAAAACTAAAAACGGGCTAAGCCGACTGGGCTAGCTTGACCCGCCCCGCTAAAATGGTGGGACGAGCTTTGATTTTTTTAAAGCCCGTATTACAGTAGGCTTTTTAGTCTGCCCCGCCTAAACCCACGAGTTTGGCAGGCCTATTTAGGTTATGTTTGGCAAATCTAGCTGAAAAGGTAGCTGAAAGCTGAAAAGTAGCTGAAAATTGAAAAGCTATAAGCTCGAAGCTGAAATCTGAAGAGCTGTTATGTTTAAAAGTGTTTGGTAAAATTAGCTTTTTGATAAGTTGATAAATGTAAAAAGACAAAAAAGGACATCGTCATACAATTTAAATAATTTTAAATTTAAATAGGTTTGTTTATATACTAAAATATAAAATAATGAAATCAATATATTTAAATAAAATATAAAGTAAGAACATATATTTGAAAATATACAAAGTAAAAAAAAATTATAATTCATAAGATTAGTTCATACAAAAATTAATGTTCAAACATAAATATCAAACTGAAATTACAATCAAACATAATGAAAAGAAAATGTCAAAAGGGTTTTAATTGAGAGGGGTAAAGAATGTCATTTATTTAAAATAATAAGGATAAAGATGGAAAAAAGTTAAAAAACTACTAGCTTATTTTGAAAAGCTACCCCAAGTAGCGTTTCAAAATAAGCTCTTATTTTAAGCTACTAGCTTATTTTGAGAACATTACCAAACAGAGCTTATAGCTTATTAGTAGCTTAAAATAAGCTATAAGCTCCTAAATAAGCTATGCCAAACAGAGCTTTAAAAAGAAAAAATTCATTCGACAGGTTAAATTTCCAGAAATCAGAATCCCACTAATCATGAGGTGTTTGGTAGGATGGAATTGTAATTCCATTCCTACCAAACTCCATGGAATTACAATTCCACATGAAATTGCAATTCCTAGGGTCCCCATAGGAATTGCAATTTTTAATTTTGTGGAATTGTATTTTATGGTGAATTACTATTTTACCATTCTTCATATTATTATATTATTATTATATAAGGACATTTTAGTCTTTATTCACTCATTCTCATTCAATACTTAATCATTCTATTTCTACATACTAAACAATGTAATTTAAATTCTCACTTTATTTATTTTCCACGAAATTACAATTTTGATTTCCCCTAATTCATTCATTTGAACCAAGCGTCTTGTCAGCAATTCCTTCCCACTTCCTTTTATTCTTATTTTTTAATCCTTCTACCCATTCTCTATAAACCTAATAAACCCAATCCCCTTAATCCCTTTTCTCCCCTCCCTCCGCACTATGCAATTCTGCCCATCAGGACCGGATTTTAGGGTGTGCAAGATGTGCAACAGCACAGGGTCCCAAAATTTTTGGGGTCCCTAATCCAGCCATGGGTCCAATAGTTAGTATATGTATTTGCCTCAAAGAATGCTAGATTGACAGCTCTTTTTAAATAAAATATTTGTAGTTTGCATTATGTTTAGAATTTTGTTCATAATAAATAAGTTTGAATTTGTTTCAGCTTTTTTGTTTTTTCTCTTTGTAATTTTTCTTCAATTCTCAGTTTATTTATACTTTGATAGAGTCTCACTTATTTACCTGCACAGGGCCACGCGAACAAAAAAAACTGGCCCTGCTGCCCATTCCTTTTTCATGGAATATATAATCACAGACGACAGACCATAGTTCCACATCTTCACTCTTCAATCTTCATCTCTTATCTTCTTCAACCTTCAAGCCGACAATCCAACGACGTCATTGGCAGAACCACAAGAAATGCATGACGTCGTAGGCTCGCAACCCTTCCGATCTCGAACCACTTTCTCAGTTCGTCCAATCGCAGTCTCCTTTGTTTAATTTATTTTATTTAATTGTTTACTTTGTTTCATTGTAAAATATCATCAGTCCATTCTCAAATTTCAACACTTAATTTTATGATTAACTCCTTTGTTTCATTATAATTCATTTATTCCTATACATATTCTTTTTTATAAATTATAAAAAAAAAAAAAAAAACCTTCCAAACAAAGAACATGAGCTATCTTCCCTTGAAGAATGGAGAACTGAATGCGTGGCTCTGGGAGAGGAACTTACATCTTGTAGCAGCCCATTATGGAAATTGAGAAGGCACTTGAAGATGATGTCGTTGGTGTCCCAGCTTGACGGCAATGGAAATAGTAAACTAGTTGTTCCCCTGGTTTCCCCTTCCATTTGATCCCAAAAAAAATAAAATAAACAAAGTAAGTTACGTTTGGTGGGCCACTATCTAAGTCCGCGGGCTTAATGCTGGACAACCCTCTATAGACTTGTATTTTTTGGTGGGCATTTTAGTACGCCCCGCCAAAAGGTAGGCTTTAGCAGGTCTCGCTCCACCAGTCCGCTTTAACAACTCTAAATCAAATTGTCAAACAAATAAGGGTGATAAGTGCCAAAAACACCTATGTATAAGGGTTGTCTGTTTTTGGGTGAGTTATGGTCAAAAGTGCTTGGATGTGCTAATCTATTTTGAAGGGTATTGAGCTGAGAAGGAAGCATATGGACTCAATCGGGAACACTCAAAGGAAGAAGCACAAAAGAAGTCTGTCCACGAGTGATCCACGATCGTGGACGGGTCGTGGATTAGAAGCAGAAAGTTCCACGACTCCATCCACGATTGTGGACGACCATATGTGGAATTAAATGATCCTATCCACGAGCGATCCACGCTCGTGGATTGGATGTGGATCGAAGGCAGTGCGGAAAATCATGAAGTGCAGTGGATGAGATGCTATATAAGCTAGTTTAAGATCTATTTTTAGTGGACTTTTGACTTTCATCTCACTTTTAGCTTTTGTACTTTACTTTTGGATAAGTTAGCTAGGTTTTTCTCTCTTTAGAAAGAGAGCTAGAGATTCATCCATGGTGTATTGGAAGACTTCAATTCGATTTCAATTTTAGGTAACAATTTACTTTTCCTTTGCAATTTTTGATCCAATTCTCTTCTGCAATTTAATTTCCTTTGCTTGTGAATTTCAATTCTACTATGATGAGTGGCTAATTTCCTAAAGGAGTTGGATGCTACTAGTTAGGGATTATGCATGTTTGAGCTTGAATTGCCAAATTAGATGAAATGAGTGCAAATTGTGTTCCAACGCTTTTGAGTGGATGATATTGTTGAAATGATTCTTGCTTGTTGCCGACTGGGATAAATAAGGAGGGTGAGAGAGTGGTTGTAGCAAGAGGTTGTGCCTCCACGTAGTCTTACTCATCTACATTCCCGCCCTATGTCTGAAAGGACTAGGTCTGGAAGAAGTGGTAGACAACGTGCTCGATAAAATGCCCTAACCGAATGAGGACTTATTAGGAGTCCAAATTTGACGTAACTTGGTGCTTGTGCCTTGAACTTCCTTGAGTGGGACATTGTTTGCATTCTATCCCATCTACCTTAACCTACTACGTGCATAAGACTTAGTGAAAGGCTCCAACTCTCCATTTTAATTGATTGTTTAATCTTCTGCCCTTAGTAGTTATTACCCTTAAAATCAATGCTATTCAATGTTTCTTTTACTTTGGTTGGTTCTAGCGACTCTTGGTGACAAACTCCCTTAAATGTCATATGCTTGACTTAGCTCCAATTTGTCATCCTTAGAGAACGACACTCGGGGATTCCATCTCCGTTTACACTCATCCATCCACCTCACTAAACTACAAAATCATCAAAGGGTCCGTTTGGAAACTCATAAAATGTCTTGCAGAAGTCATTTCTCGGATTTTCTAGTGTTTGATATTCAAAGAAAATAAAGTCAAAGGAAAATATTTGTTCTGATTAAATAAAAAAAGATCTAATTTGACGAAAAATGTCTAGATTTTTAGTAGAATATTTTTTTGGATTATTTATTTTCTCGTATTTTTATTCTTTTTTTTTTAATCTCTTTTCAAGAATTCAAACTAGTTTCTGAATTATTAACACTACCATCACAAAATCACCACAACCACCACTACTACCACCAACACCACTACAACCACCACCACCACTACACAACCATCAACATCACTGTTGCCACCATAGCCTATTTGGTCCGACCGAAAAAATTAAGAAGGAATTAAATTTAAATTCAATGAAAAAGAAAGTATTTGAAATATTTATTTGATTGTTTTGATTTGTGAGAAATAAGTTGTAAGAAATAATTAGTAAAAAGACACAAATGTCGTACAAAATAAAAATAGGAAAAATGACATTTCTTTTTCCTGAATTATATAACTCTTTTTCTTCCTGAATTATTCATGTGTCAACATTAACCCTTTTAATTATTTTAAAAGTGGCAGTTTTTCCCCCTTTTAGTTAAACGTATATTTTTACCCTTAAAAATAAATATTTCATTTATTTTTTTCTCCAGCAAATTATTGGTTAGGTGACCATTGTTCGGTTCAAATCAATCGGACACTGTAGCAACCAAACCGCAACTGAAACTAAAAAGGTTTTGGTTTTAGTTTATTGAAATTGGGAACCAGAACCTTTGGTTTTGATTCTGAACCAGAAAAAATTAAAATTTTAAAATATAATTGTTGAATTTGGATTATTTAAAAAATAGAAAATAGAATTTATAAATAAAATAAATCAAATTGGTGGTTCAAATCGAAACTATCGGTTCCAATTTATTATTTCTCAGAACCGTGAACTAGAACCAAATCGTGGTCATATCTACTTATATGTGGCCGGGAATCAGAATAAATGTGTAAAAAAACAAAAAAAAAGCAGACACTTTTTGTAAATATTATAATTATAATTTTAAGTCAAATCTACTGACATTAATATTATAATTAGAATTTATTAGTATTAATGAATTATTTGTGTTTAAGTTTTAATTTTGTAGGATTAGTTTAAAGTTATAATTATAATATTTGCAAATGGTTTATATTCTGTTTCGCTTGCATTTATTATGATTTTTGTATATAAACAATAATTTGTTAACGAATAAAAATAAATGAAATACTTATTTTTAAGGATAAAAATGTTCATTTAATATAAAAAGGAAAAAAAAAACACTTTTAAAATAAATGATGGAGCTAATGTGGCTACATAAAAACGCTATAAACATATAATTCAGGTAAAAACAAAGTAGAATTGTTTTTCAACTGTAAGTGTTATATAAAAATTCCAACTGTAACCGTAATATAAACATATAATTCATGTAATTGTAATATAAAAATTCACGTTATATATTTTCTTCCAAAAGATGTGGAAAATAAAATATCGAAGCAGAGAAAGGAAGTCATGTTTCATAAAATAAAATTCTACCAACCAAATAAGGTAAAATATATTTTTTCCTTAAATTTGAAGAAAAATTCTCTCAAAAAGTATTGGAGAAATAATTAACCATTTTGGTCCCTCAATTATTTTCCAACTGTAAATATAGTCCATAATTTTTAATTTCAGCTAATTTAATTATCGAATTGTTTAAAATTTCGGCAATTAAACCCTTCAAAGATCAAATGACGAAATTTTAAAAATGAGAAAATCACCATTTTGGTCTCTCGAAAGAGTTTAATTGACAAAATTTTAAACAATTCGATGATCAAATTAGTTGAAATTGAAAACTAAAGACTATATTAACAGTTAAGAAACAATAGAGGAACCAAAATAGTGATTTTCCCAACATATTTTTCTATAAAATTCAACACTATTTTAGTCACAACAAGTAGTGTTATCAAAATTCGAAATTCGGCTTAGCACAGTAGCACCCTCACACCGGGAAAAATCTATTCCTAGGCCCATCAAATTAAAATTTAAAAAAAAAAAAAAAGGCCTGATAGGCCTAACACAACAATGTTGGAACAAAAAGAACAAATTTACAACTATCGAATGAACAAGGCCCAATAATGGAGCCCATCAAATTTCCAATTCTTCTCCCAAATCCAATCTCCAATTCTGTCAAATTTAGTAATATATTTTAGACATCAAAATACTTTGAATTGATTTTAAGAACAAAGAAGCAAAAATCAAAATGTTGATTTACTTTTGGGTGTAAAAATAAAAACATGTAATTACTACTATACAACTTATGGGTTAGGTTTAATTTGGAATGGCGTTTTCTGAAACAAAATGTAGTAGTAAATATCCCTCCACTAAGGTTCAAACACATGACCTCTCATTTGAGGGAGTCACTTTGTGCCACTAGACTACAAGGTCTTAGCATATTGAAAATTAAGTTGTTTATTTCATCATTATTCCCAATTATTATACTCCGTATAAAGAAAAGAAACAAATTGTATTAAACTAATAAATAAAATGGTTTGGTTTTGATTTTTAACTAGAATAGTCTTCAAGTGATACTCTGGATAATTTTTATGCACAATATTGTGCATAAAAATTATCCAGAGTATCACTTGAAGACTATTCTAGTTAAAAATCAAAACCAAACTAATATTTTAAGTTTAAATTAATTCAAGTTGATTATGGAGCCACAAAACAACTGCAATTAATCATTTAGATGGAAAAAACACTCTCAAGTCCTAAGCAGTCGGAGGTACAAGACCTCTTAGAACGGAGTACTGAAAAGATAAAGATGTCCCTGCAGGGGCCGGTGTAGACAACAGGGATACGATGCATGCGGTCAGAAGGTCACCGGTGAAATCGGAGACAATGAACCAGCAGGCGATTGCGGCGGGTTCTTAAAAGTGGGCTCTGGAAGGAGACTCCACCGGCAATCAACAACATGAAGACATCATCGGATTGAAGTCTAACAATAAGGAGACCATTGTGGGCGAGGAAGAGGGCCCAACATGTCCTGCAGTTACTCAACGAACTCAGCGACTCAAACTATTAGTAATTTATACATAAATATAAGTGTATGTGTATATATATATATATATATATATATATATATATATATATATATCATATAGAGGACTACGTTCAGGTGCGAACTACTTGTCCAAGAGAGAAGTGAGAACGCATGTCATCCGTCCAGTGTCCAGATCTAACATATCAGAAACACTGATTTAAAAAAACGCAGTGACATTTTCGTAAATAATTGAACACGAAATGCAAGTAAATTGTATGTAGCAGTTTCATATAGTGAACCTAAGTGCAAATAAATTGTATTACAAGTGCAAGTAAATTGTACACTGAGCATCAATACTAAGTGCACATAACGTTATAATTAGGTGAACCTAGGCGCATGGATGTTAAGAAGGTAAATTACTTGCACTTGTAAGTGATTTTACTTACACATTTTACGTGCAAATGTGCACCAAGTACTTGCACTTATAGCACATTTGCTTGCACCAAAGTTTGAGTTATTTATGAAAATTCCACCACGGCGTTTCTTTAAAATTACATTTGATTCTTTGATCTAGACATGTGGACGGCTGTGAATAGTTCTTATTTCTCTCATGGACGAGAGTTTTCACCTGAGTGCGCCCATGTGTGTGTGTGTGTGTGTGTGTGTGTGTGTGTGTACACATACATACATACATACATCCCTGCACACACACACACACACACACACACACAATTTAATGCGATATATGTATATATATACATACATATATATTTGTAAGTTTTAGCTGCATATGTAGTTCTTCCTCGTGCCCAAATGTTTGTTATTTTTGTCTTTGTAATCAATGCTCATACTAGCTGTAGGCATGAGGTTTTATTCTTGTATAGTGGTCGGACTTCTCGTCGTGAGGATCTATGTTCTTTGGCTCCTGATCCGAAGGTTTTCGTGGGTGATTAATATGTGGTCTTGTATATATATTAAACTCCCAAGAACGTACTAAGGACCAATTGCACCAACTAGGGTGTTTGCCTCGCCTTACACCACTGTGAGTTTACGTGTAATTTTGATTCATTTGATTTTTTTTATGTTGTGCGATGTTGCCGATTATCATCCTTGGTGTTTTTGTTTTCTTAACAGCTTAACACTGTTGTGTTGGCCAAAGAAATAGACAATCAGAGATTGGCTTGGTTTTCGAAGGTGGGGGCTGATTTTGTTGCTCGTTACACTTTGGTGCTCACCATTTATTTCATGTGTGCCCATTCGTTTATGTTTGTGTACCCATTTGTGTTTGAACGTGTGCACATAGGATTTAATCCCTTTATTCTATTGGTGTATTTGTGCCCATACCGATGTAACCATTGTGCTTTGTGCCTCAACTATTCTTTCCTATTCTTCAAAGCAATCATTTCTTCCTCTTGTGTGTCAACTTTGTGACTGAGCGGCTTGCAATTATTAATAATTTCGCTTCCACTCACCCCACTACGTTGAAATATGGTGATACCTAGTACTGTCAAAGCGGATCGGGTCGCCCCATTAGGCCTGTCCCGCCAAAGGCTAGGATTCCTACAACCCTAGCCCGCCCCACGCATGTTGGCGGGCCCCGCGGGCTTTTAAAAATATAAATAAAAAGTAAAAAATAAAGATATATATTATATATTATATTATGTTTATATAATATAATATATATATATATATATATATATATATATATATATATAAACTTAGTGTTCTATTCGTGTTTTGTGTACTCACAAAACATTACGTTTTTATATTTTATATATATATAAAGGACTTGGTCCGCGGGTTGACTCGCAGCCTGCGTGCAATGATTATTGTATGGACCATACTATCAAATAATGTACATTCAATATAAAAATAATAAACTTTTGGTATATTAAAAATGTACATTGTATTTAGAGGATGTACATTTTTTGTGTAATGAATACACAAAAAATGTACATTTAGTATATTAAAAATGTACTTTTCGTTATGGTCCACACAGCACTATGTGGACCATGGTCCACACTCCACACAATAATTTGCCGCCCGCGTGGGCTAACTCGCGCTAGTTGCGGGCCTTAGCGGGCCAAGCCCGTTATGCCCGCTCTTTCACTGGTCATTTTTGTGTAGCCCTAACCCGCCTCACGTGGGGTGAGTGCGGGCCAGTTTGCGGGCTTTCATCCCACTTTGATAGTACTATTAATACCCCAGAAAATCTTGTATGTATTATCACCGGTGTGATTGTAGTTTTTTTATTTTTTATTTTTATTTTTTTTATTTTTTTTACGGTTTCATCTTTTAAAGATGTTATATGTATGTTTTCTGTAGAAATTGTTGTTGCATGAATATCTCAAGTCAATTGGTGAGGGTTTCAAGTCTGGTGAGTATCTTAATCTGGAGACCAAAAGGATGCTGATGAAGTGGCAGGACACTAAGAACAAGGTGGATTGTGGAGTGTATGTTATGCGGCACATAGAAAGTTATGTGGGGGAAGATGTTGGAAGATGGGATT
The DNA here is from genome assembly GCA_003576665.1 of Ipomoea trifida. NCBI lineage: Eukaryota > Viridiplantae > Streptophyta > Magnoliopsida > Solanales > Convolvulaceae > Ipomoea > Ipomoea trifida. Next base: position 21,852,965 of record CP025646.1, read on the forward strand.
GCGGTCTAGCTATGGGAGATAAATTGGAACTTAATTGGTTACATTTGCATTATATGAAGGAGATTTGCATGCATAGTTGGTGTAAATGTACATCGTACGAGCAATGCGGCACGTGCGTTACGCTTTCTTTTTACTCCTTTGCCTCCCCTAGGATTGATTTCTTCATGGCATAGTATGCAGTTTGTTATATTTGTTTAGGTGGTTGGTCTTATGTAATGTTACTACCGTGTTGACATCCTATCATGGCAGTTGTCTCAAATTTGATAACTAGTACTCCCTCTGTCCCATTTTACTTGTCTTACTTTCCTTTTTAGTTTGTCTCATAATGTTGTCCACTTTCCTAAACTAAACACCACTATCATTCTACTTTTCCAAATTTGCCCTTATATTTATTTCATACTTTTATGATAATTTATTGTACTTTGTTGTAGTAAGAATGATAAGACTATTTTTACTCATTTACATACTTTTCTACTCTTCATTTAACCAACCAAGATGCTCCGTAATTTTGTTCTTGAATTTTAATTTTTCATTCTTGATGAGCTAAATTAAGGAAAAAATGACGAAATCAATAACCGATGTCGAATCGATATTTTTTTTTTGTTTTTGGTCAATTATAAAAATGACGAAACCAATAACTGATCTCGAATAATTGATATTTTTTTTATTTTTGTTTTTGGACAATTATAAAAATGACGAAATCAATAGCCGATATCGAATCGATAATTTTTTTTTGTTTTGTTTTTGGTCAATTATAAAAATGACGAAATAAACAACCGATATTGAATCGATAAATTTTTTGGTCAATTATAAAAATGACGAAATCTGTTGGTCCCGATAGGGTGGGAAAGTCTAAAGGGGGGGGGGGGGTGAATAGGATTTTCAAACAATTTAAAATATTATAACACTTTAGTAATTTCAACTCTAGGTAACAAGCATGAAGCAATAAATCAAATAGAGTTCGCAGCGGAATAAAGAATGGAAAAGTTCTATATAATCAAGTTTACGTAAAAATGAAGAGCTTTGGTACATGCAACACGTTAGAAGCTTTTGGAATAGCTCAAATAATAAATATGAAAAGTTTGGCTTGCATGCAGACGTGGAAACTATCAAACCCAGATGAAATAATTTAAGCAATGAATAGTGGGTTCGAAATATTCTAGCAAATAATACTTTGAGCAGGATGAGGATGAGTATGAAGTATGCTTTGCATGCAAATTTAGTGTCACGTGATTCTAGGTGCTAGAATAATTAATGTGACAAAGTGTGTGATGATCATATAGGCATGCACGAAATATGTAAGCAGATAAGTAAATGGACACAACAATTTATAGTGGTTCAGAGGTGGTGTAATCCTCCTAGTCCACTCTTCTCCTTTCACTCCAAGGAAGAATTTCACTATCTTCAATCATCCAGATACAATAGTGAACCATTGCCCTTCTAGCAATTCTTCAACTCCGAGTGTCTTGCACAAAGCTACACTCAATCCCGAGCGCCTCGCACAAAGCTACGCTCCCGAGCGTCTCGCACAAAGCTACGCTCCCAAGCGTCTCGCACAAAGCTACGCTCCCCGAGTATCTCGCACAAAGGTATACTCCTCAACCAAGTGTCTTGCACAAAGCTACACTTAGTTTCCTCGAGTGTTTTGCTCAAAGCTACACTCCTACAAGAAATAAAAGTATTTCTTCTTAAGACTTGATTTTCTCTCGTGTTTAGCTCAATACTTAGCACTTGCTTAATCTGATATCTCTGTGTTCCTCATCATTGCTTGTCTTCAAGTCTTCATAGGTTTTTATAGCTAAAGCTATTTGACTGTTATGTATCTTCAGAGCATTTAATTGTCCTTAGATGATTTTTGTCAACTTTGATGGCTCTGTTAGATGTATTTGAATATTTGCTTCTGATGATCCTCCAACGTCTTCATTAATCACTAACATGATTTTGCCTTGTAACTTGTAGCCACATTTCCTTGACTTTGTTTATCTTTTGGTAGTGTGAACAGTTGAGTTGTTCATAAGTCAAGTTGCTCTGAAATATATTTGCTCGGTGATTCTTGCTTGAGCATAATTAATGCCACCGAAAAGTTCATTGACTTTTTTTAAATTTATCTCAGCTCCAAGTAGCAAGAATATTTTAATTCACCTTCAAGAGTCATCCTCATGCCATATTATTGGAAAAATAATATTTCCCTTTTTAGAATTCTTTCATGTTGGTAGTTGACCTCCTTGAGAATAAATAAAAATAGGTCATCCTATTTTTATTCCTTGATCACGCCGTAGTCATCATCTTTTTGGGATAAATCAGTTAGCCTCCTTATAATAATAGGAAATAGGTTGACCTTCATTAAATAATGTAAATCAGCCTCAACCTTCAAAATAATGCACACGATTAGCCTCATCTTTACTTAGTGCATGGTTAGCCTCTTCTCCAAGAAGTTAGCCTCATTCTCCTATTAATGTTGCAAGTCATCCTCATCTTTAATTGCACACGGGCATCCTCTCCTTTAATTAAAAGCAAGTCAGCCTCTTCTCCTTTAAATATGCACGGTCATCCTCATTGTGCATAGTCATCCTCATCACAAAATTCGCCTTCTTCTAATTTGTGAGAGGTCATCCTTACCTTAATTAAATTAAGGTTAGCCACGCTACTTAATCTTCAAGAGGTCATCCTCAACTCCAAATAATTTGTAAGAGAACCCATTCTAGTTGACTTCTTGATTTTGACCTTTAATTGCAACATTCTCACCTTGAATTAAATTAATTCTTTCAAAGAATTAATTCATGCAATTCGAACCAAATGTTGTCACGTTCAAGGATGTACACGAGACTTGACCAATCTTCAAAATCTTCTCAATTTGTAAAGTGGAAGCAAATGATTTGCAAGTATAAATTAAAAAATTATATTTTTGCAATTTCCACACAATTTTCTGGGCTTGTACTCTGCTTAAATCCTATACTACACTCAAAATAAAATTGAGAGTCAAATATTACATTTTTGGTTCATCAAAACAATTACAATATATTCCTAATCAATAACCGATATCGAATAATCGATAAAAAAAATTTTTGGTCAATTATAAAAATGAAGAAATCAATAACCGATATCGAATAATTGATAATTTTTTTTTTTGTTTTTGGTCAATTATAAAAATCACGGAATGAATAACCAATATCGAATCAATAATTTTTTTTTTGTTTTAGGTCAATTATAAAAATGATGAAATCAATAACTGATATCAAATTGATAATTTTTTTTCGTTTTTGGTCAATTATAAAAATGACGAAACCAATAATCGATCTCGAATAATAGATCAGTTTTTTTGGTCAATTATAAAAATGACAAAATCAATAACCGATATCGAATAATCGATAATTTTTTTTGATCAATTATAAAAATGAAGAAATCAATTACCGATATCGAATCGATAAAATTTTTTTTGTTTTTGGTCAATTATCGGTTATTAGTTTTAATTTATAAATTTGCGGTAATTTTTTTTTGTTATTTGATGAATTAATTATGGACGTTTAAAATTTCGATTATTCTCTGAATAAGTTTTTAATGGGTTATGACATTCGATTTTTTATAATCGGCATAATGAACCGAAAACCAAACTTCGACTTTTGGTCAATTATGAATATTTTAAAATAGTTATCGGAGTACTCTGTAATTTTTTAACAGAGAAATTATCTACATTTTGCTAAATGTATTAGTCGAACACATCGTTCCAAAATGAAATAAAGGCAACAAGCTGTACTCAAATCTTAACGAAAACAAAGTTAAAATCGAACATATAGATCTCAGTCATTATTGTCAACAAGAAACTTAGTAAAAACAACAAACTCTACTCAAATTGTTCTAGCTCTGTAATCATCCACATACTCAAACACCCCAATGTACCCATGCTTTTGCATAACGATAAGAAACTTAACAATCACCTGATGAAGTTCTGTATGTGGTTAGCCAAGAATTTCAGTAAATTAAAGGTGAATGGTGAAGTCAATTTCTGTGATGCTCGCGGGAAGAAGATGACACTGTAAATCACGTGGAGTTTTTTTTTTGTTTTTGATTGCGTTGGATTCATGGCTGAGTGCTATAAGATGTTAGGAACATTATGTAATAGGTTTTGATGATACCAAATGTAATTTAGAATCCCCTAAGTCTCGAAAGATAGGAATATATGTAAGTTCGACAAGTAAACTAAGAGCGAAAATATAACCGGGTAACTTTGAGCTCAACTCGGAAAATATTTAAGCTTAAGTTAAACTTGATTGAACACTTTAGATGTTATCGTGTTGTAAGTCTTTAGTCAGATCAGAAGAAGGCACGAGACTACACTGGAGGAATA
>CP025646.1:21859592-21872941 GCA_003576665.1 Ipomoea trifida
AGTATCAAGGCCAAGAAGGCAGGGATTCCAAAAGGAAGGAGGAATCCAGAGAGAAGCCAGCACAAGGTGGCTTCAAGGGAGAAACAAAGAATCATCCGCGCAGGAAGGCGCTTGTTGCTGAAGAACTCAAGAAGGCAACCGAGGAGTCCGAGACGTCGAGCTCCAGCGATAGCAGCAGCAGCTCAGAGGATGAAAGGGGGTTCATCTGCTTATACACTACAGAAGAGGAGGATCAATGCTTGATGGCCATCAATAATGAGGTAACCTCCACTTCTACTTCTCGCTGCTCTATCTCCACTTCTCAAGTTTCTTCGTTTAGAAGCGATGAGGATCCCTTCGAGACTATGGAATTGCTCAGAAGGAACCTTGAAATCGCTAATAGCACTCATGCTAAAACGCTGGAGGAAAACAGCAGGCTAATTGCGGAAAGAGAAATACTTAAGAATGTCTCGAAAGAGAATTCAGAGTTAACTCTCAAAGTAAACAATTTAGAAGCTGAAATAATCCAACTTAAGGAAGAGTGCAAAGCTCGAGAGGTTAAAGAGCTTAACCTTAAAGAGGTCATTGCATCATATACTAATTCCTCCAAAGCTATGGAGAAAATGGTAAATGATCATAGACCCACAAATGATAGAACCGGACTCGGGTTTCGTCAGAACAATCTCTCGAGAGATAAACAGACCACAGGTTTGGGAACTTCAAATAATGGAGGATCTCAACCCAAACCAAATAAGGGTCATAGAGGACCAACAGAAAGGACCAGGGTAGCTATTCACAAACCGTCCCTATACACCAGAAATGGAAAGTATAGGAAAGCTACGGAGAATGGCCGGGTAAACGATATCGAGAGATCATGTAGTTATCTCTCGCAAAGCCATTCTAAGTACAAGAAAAGCTACATTCCATATAATGCACCTCAAGGTAAATATGGAAGGTCTAAGATCCAGAAGACGAGGTTATCACGGATGGAGGCAGGCAGACACTTCCCATCTAGTGATGATTGGTCAGAAGAACATGAACCGTGGAATAAAGTTCAGTTTCTACGGTATCATATGACCAAACAGGCAATGAAGGGCATGGTACGTAAGCCTGAGGTCAAGCCTCAACCGAAACTAACTTATGTACCTAAAAGGCCCCGAGTCTTTGCTAGCATTCCTTTTGATTATCAAACGTATAATGGCTACATTGCACCTAGACCTGGAGTAATGGGTCCAAGGTATAAATGGATGCCTAAACTGACTAACCCTTCAGGACCCAAAGTTTGGGTACCTAAATCTGCTTGATATGCTTGCAGGACACCAGGGACACATGGTTTATTGACAGTGGATGTTCGAGACATATGACGGGAAACTTAACGCTGCTAGAGAACATCCAACCTATCGAAGGTCCCTTGGTGACATTTGGAGACAACGAGAAGAAAGGACGTACAAAGGCTGTTGGTGAAATCCATAAGAATGGATTGGTGATCAAGGGGGTATCCTATGTTGAAGGACTCAAGTTCAACCTCCTTAGCACTAACCAATTCTGTGACAAGGGCTACAAAGTGATCTTCACCAAAAGCAAATGCCAAATCATACAAGAGGAATCTCTCGAAGTCGTCCTGGAAGCAGCAAGGAAAGGAAACATGTACATAGTGGATTGGAGATCTGCCAAACCATCCCTATGTATGCTAGCAAGGAGCAAGGAAGACCTATGCTGGGATTGGCATAGTAAGCTTAGTCATCTAAACTTCAAAACCATCAACAAGCTTACAAAGAGGAATCTTGTGGAAGGACTGCCAGATGTGACGTTTCGAAAGGATAAAATCTGTGAGGCATGTCAACGCTGTAAACAGATCAAATCCTCTTTCAAGAGCAAGGCCGAGATATCATCCACCAGACCATTAAGTCTCCTTCATATAGACTTATTTGGACCAGTGGATCCACCCAGCGTAAGAGGAAGGAAGTATACTCTTGTGGTAGTAGATGACTACACAAGATTCACCTGGACCGTGTTCTTAACAAAGAAAAGCGAGACAAAAGTGGCTTTGCCAAATCTGTTGAAACAAATGCAAGTTGAAAAGGACGTCTCGATATCAAAGATCCGGTCAGATCAAGGTGGAGAGTTCGTAAATCAAGTGATCGAGAGCTACTGCAACGAGAATGGAATTCATCATCAACTATCAGCTGCTCGAACTCCTCAACAGAACGGAGTTGCTGAAAGGAGAAACAGAACTCTCAAGGAAGCAGCAAGGACCATGATCTCACAAGCCAACATATCTCAAGGATTTTGGGCAGAAGCAGTCAACACAGCATGCTACACCCAAAATCGGTCCTTGATCGTGAAAGGAGCTGGAAAGACTCCATACGAGTTGTGGAATGGAAGTAAGCCGAATGTGAGTTACTTCCATACATTTGGGTGCAAATGTTATGTCCACAACAACGGGAAGACTCAACTGAGGACCTTTGATGAAAAGGCGGATGAAGGGGTATTTCTAGGATACTCATCGACAAGTAAAGCATTCAGAGTCTTCAACAAACGGAGATTGGTGGTTGAAGAATCCATACATGTCTCTTTTGATGATAGAGCATTAGCAGATCAACCACAAAAGACAACAGAAGTAGCTGAAAGTTCAGAGGAAATTCAGCCAGAATCTATCGAGAGATCAGACCTACCTCTCGATAGTTCGATGGATCGAGACGTAGCAGAACTCCAGTCAGAATCAGACAATGAAGAAATCTCCAAGGAGAAAGCACCCAGATCAGTTGAGCCAATTCAGATTACAACTGATCAACCATCACCTCAATCTACGACGGGAGCACCATCTGAGGGTTTACAACCAGACTTACGATGGTTGAGAGGTCACCCCGCTGATCAAGTCATCGGAGATGTACGTGATAAAGTTCGAACCCGATCAGCTTATCGAGAAAGCATGCTAGCCTGCTTTCTATCTCAAATAGAGCCTAAGGTGATTGATGAGGCTCTAGGTGATCCAGATTGGGTTCAAGCCATGCAAGAGGAACTTCATCAGTTCGAAAGGAACGACGTCTGGGAACTGGTTCCGAGACCTCATCATCAGAACGTTATTGGCACGAAGTGGGTTTTCAGAAACAAGATGAATGAGGATGGAGTAATTGTTAGGAACAAGGCCAGACTTGTTGCTAAAGGTTATTGCCAGAAGGAAGGAATAGATTTTGATGAAACCTTCGCTCCCGTAGCACGTCTCGAAGCTATACGCATTTTTCTCGCATACGCAGCCTTCAAAGACTTCAAAGTATATCAAATGGATGTCAAGAGCGCTTTTCTGAACGGACTTCTCGAAGAAGAGGTGTACGTTGAACAACCTCCGGGTTTCTTGAAGGACGTGGGAGCTGACAAAGTATACAAGTTGAAGAAGGCACTTTACGGCTTAAAGCAAGCTCCGAGAGCTTGGTATGATACACTATCCTGCTTTTTACTTCAATGTGGGTTCACCAAAGGCCTAGTGGACAAAACATTGTTCAGAATTAAGGATGGGGATCATATCTTATTGGTGCAAATCTATGTGGATGATATTATCTTTGGGAGCACCAATTCAGACCTATGCGAGAAGTTCTCCAGTTTGATGAAAGGAAAGTTTGAGATGAGCATGATGGGAGAGCTCAATTACTTCCTCGGACTTCAAGTTAGACAGCTTAAGGAAGGTATCTTCATCAACCAGGAGAAATACACCAAGGATCTGCTCAGGAAATACAACATAGAAGGGAAATCTTCAGTCAAAGTACCAATGGGAACCTCTCTACGCATCGATGTTGACAGCGAAGGTCGAGAGGTCGATCAAACTACGTATCGAGGTATTATCGGATCCCTTCTATACTTAACTGCCAGTAGACCAGATATATCCTTTGCAGTAGGTGTATGTGCTAGATTTCAGGCAAATCCTAAGGAAAGTCACTTGAATGCATCGAAAAAGATCCTTAGATATCTCAAAGGTACGCAAGGTGTTGGGCTTTGGTATCCGAGAGGTGGATCTTTCGAACTAATGGGATATTCAGATGCGGATTTTGCCGGTTGCAAAATAGATCGAAAGAGTACATCAGGGACATGTCAATTTCTAGGAGGGAAACTTGTCTCATGGTTTAGCAAGAAACAGCATTCGATAGCTACAAGCACCGCTGAGGCAGAATATGTAGCAGCTGGAAGTTGTTGTGCTCAGATCTTATGGATGAAGCAACAACTTATGGATTATGGGGTTGAATGTAAGGAAGTGAAAATTATGTGCGACAACACAAGTGCTATTGCTATCACTCAGAATCCAGTGTTACACTCAAGGACAAAGCACATTGATATAAAGTATCACTTCATTCGGGACCATGTTGAGAAAAAGGATATCACGTTGGAATATGTTGCAACGGAGAAGCAACTAGCAGATATTTTCACAAAAGCTTTATGTGAAAATAGATTCTCTCAACTAAGGTTAGAATTGGGAATGATAGAATTGGGTTGAATGGTCAAATCTTATCTCCTTGTATTAAGTGTCATGCACTGTTTCGCATGTGAGGAGCGTTTCATCAACTTTATGGCAGCTTTGGAGTTACACAGCATTGAATGGTCATTCAATATGGCAACCCGTGAATCTACAGTTTCGACTTTTTGGGCTATAAATAGAGGGGTTCTCTCATCAGTTTATGTCATCAACTTCTTCATGGAGAAGAAGAAAGGAAAAGATGATGTACCGTTCTTTTATAGAGGGAGGAAATCAGCAATCAAGTCCAAAGATTTCCAAGGAGAGAACTATCCAGATCTAACGACGGGTGAACAGATTGCGGAGCTTCCTGATAATCCAAGCAAGGTCATAACTCATATGCAAGCATCCTATTCCCATCCATAATGAATGGCTCCCCAAATGCGTGGAGATCCAAAGTGATGGGAAATTGGAGTCAGGTGAAGGTGCTTGCACAAGCAGGACTCCTACCGCTGCACATTCTGGAAAAGAAGTTCCTCACAACCAAGGGAGAAGGAGCTCCTGAGGAGTGCAGCAGCGGAGAGGCAGAGAAAAACAAGAAGAACGAGCCACCTTTTCTGTAACTCAGTCAGAATAGGATGTAGATGGCTAGTTCTTGTTCTAAGATAGATTCCTATCTGGCTAACCAAGGCCAAACATAAGTTTCTCTGGAATCTAATAGGATATTGGTTCATATGTAATGCTTTTGAATTCACTAAATGAACTTAAGGATATGTTCTAAGTGACATCTTTTGATTGAATCAATCTTGTGCTCTCTATCGCAATCTGTGTTCGAAAGGTTATTCGAGAGATACCATGTCAGTTTAAGCTAAAACGTTATGTCTCGAAGAAGGGTAGTTCGAGAGTTCACTTTGAAAGATAAAACAAACTGACTGTTTATATCTCTGGATGGAGGAATAAGGAGGGTTAGGGATTAATCACTCAGGGGAAAGATCCTTAACCAATGGAAGACTTAAATGGAGGTATAAGGAGGTTTAGGGATCAATCACTCAGGGGGAAGATCCTTAAACTAGCCAGTCGAGAGTTTACCTTCGAGAGGTAAAACCTATGCATCAACGGATATATGCTGAACGGCTATTCTTGGAACTTAATGACATCCACGTGGCCATCAGTTACTGACGGTTTCCCATGTTTTAAGGTCTCTATCTCGGATAGTGGGAGCATGCCTATAAATGTTTTATCTCATTTAAACCTCCACTCAAAACCGTCATCTAAAATTCTAAAATTACCCTTACTATACCTTATACACCTAACCGTTATAAAAGGGTATTCCTGACCTTTCGCTTATGTTTAAATGAGCCGGATCACAACCGTGACCCATATCCTCAACCCTACCCAAATAATCCGACCCAAATCCGGCACTATAAAAGCCTTACCCATCTTCTTTACCCGGATTCAAGCTCACAACCGAATACCCAAAATTTCCCAAATCCAAATACTGTACACATTCCCTCCAAAACTTCAATCTTTCAACAATGGCGTCCGATTCATCATCTTCAACCTCCTCCACCGACGCATACCAGAGGGAGGTGCAACACATTCGCACCCAAATAAAGCAGGTCAAGGCGGGAAGCATCCTTGACAAGAGCGGGTTCGTTAAGCACTCGGAGAATCCAAAGAAGACAGAGAAGGTTCTCAAGAAGTTCGAGAAGGCAGGGCTTCTCAAGTACATGGAGCATGATTATCGAACCATCCATGCCTTGGACTTCACCGAGTGGTTCGCAAATGCCAAGGTCACGAAGGGCGCAATAGAGAGCAGCGTCAATGGAATCCACATTACGACATCTGTGGGTGACCTAAGAGTGGCATTCGACTTTCAGGCAACGGAGGAAGCAGTCCAGCACCTCTCGGATTACGAGTTGGACAAGCAGATGTTCTGGGACAAAATCCGACTGGAGACTGCACCGCAACGAGCATCCTCTGCCCTCCGCAAATTCCATCTCAAGGAGAGGTATGCTATAGCTGCCGATTTGATTATGAAGTTTGTCCTCGGCAAGGTGTCTGGAACCGATGAAATCAATCTGGACATCCTCAAAGTCCTCCATGCCATCTGGAACAACATCAAACTGAACTGGGCACAAATCATCTTCGACTCCTTATCACAGCAAGTGCAAAGCTCAGTTTCAAGTGCCAACCAGTTGATCAGTAAAAAGGTTGGTTTTGGTTTTGTTTTTCAATACACTTTAGAATTGAAGGGCTTGGAATTGAGGGAAGGGCGAGAGATTCATCGAAATACCTATATGGGTAGGACGAAATCTCAAGCTCCGAAGGGTAAAAGTGCTAAGGATGCACCATCTCCCTCCAAGCCGAAAGCTAAGGGCAAAAGGAAAGCCCAGCCAGAGAGTGCTAACTCTGATGATGAACCCTTGGGTAATTTAATTAAGAGGGTTCAATTGCCAAAACGGGCCAAGAAGGCCAAGAAAGTTTCTGTGAGTCAGATTCGAGAAGTGGCTCCTGCGATGATACAAGTACCATTTGAGAACAGGGCTCAAGCCCAGGGGGAATCTCAGGCTACACTGGCCACTGAGATTGAGAGAGTACCCCCTACCAGGTCTCTGTCAGGAGCTCTATTTGTTGATATAAATGTTGATGGTGCTGAGGGGGCTGCTGAGTCTGATGTTGGACCTCGAGAGGAGGTTCGAGTGGTTGAAGGCACTGGGATCAGTGATCCAGTGCGGGCAGAAACAGAGGAACCACGAGAGGTGGTTCGAGAGATGGATATTCCGGCAGCAGATGAGAATGTTCTAGATCAAGAGGCTGCTGATGATCAGGGCACTGTGGTCAGGGACCCAGTGCAAAGTGCTGAAAATGTGAGCCTAACGCCAATGGAATCTGCCCGGATTGAAAGGACCATTGCTCAAACTTTGGCAGATGTTGGGCTGATTAGTGATCTCTCGGATGGTCATCGAGAGGTCAGTGAACAAGCAGTGAGTTGTGCATCACCAACAGAGCAAGTGTTGGAGAGAACAGATGCTGAAATATGCTCTCAGTTGAATCAAGCTATGACGAGGGGACTACCTTGGATGATTTCTCCAGAGTGCTTCGATGGATTGAATGGAGAACTGGTCCCATTGATCAACTAATATTGAGAGCAGCAAGCATGGTGGCTGAAGAAGACTTTGCTCTAAACTGGTTAAATCTGACAGAAATTCCAGCCACTGAATTACTAAACATTGCCCATGAGATGAATGTGGCTAAGAAAAATCTTGGTCGAACTGACAAAGGCAAGGGCATAGCGGATGCACATGAAGAAGAAGCTGAGTCTGAGTTAGATCCTATTGCTGAGGCTCAATATCAAGAAGAACTCAGGCTTGCCACTGCTCTATCCTTGGGACAGCAAGTAGAAATGACGAGAGGTCCAGGAGAAACCTCTGGGGTTGCGAAAGATAGCATTGATCATCCCATCGCCATAGCCGCAATACCCGTGTCCCAAGTTGCTGATTCTGCTCTAGTACTTCATGCAGATGCTTCTAGAGATGATGTTGGGGCCTCTGAAGCACAAGGAGTGGCACAAAATTCAGATCCATTACTGCCACCGCATGAGTCCACACCCTCGACAGATGAAGATGAAGCACAAACTGTTCGAGAGGGTGAAATTCCGTTGCTCCAACTCCCTGGCTTTCCCATTGCCATGGAAAAGCCATCACCATTCCTGCTGCCCACTGATGATGTAGAAACCTTTGCAGCTAGGATGGTTGACAGAGAAAGATGGAGTGCACCAGTTGCTCCTGAACCGATCGAGATATCTGACTCATCTGAGCAAACTGAGGTGCCAAATGAGCAACAAGAGTAGAATGATACAAGCCCTGCTGGTTCGAGAAGTGCTGAGGAGACTGATGTTGCTATCGAAGGTGGAAATAGGGAAGCACCTATCGATCCTTCATCTCCACAACCACCAGCAGATGACCAAGTTCCCAGCACTGGTTCGAGAGGTGAAGCTGAGGGGGAAGTTCCTTTGGATGGAAACCGGGAAGCATCCAACACAGAAGTACCCTCTCTCGCCGATCCGATCCAATCAGTTGCTGAAGCTGAGGCTCCAGGTTCGAGAGGTGACGAGCAAGAAGTGATCCATCCCTCAGGTGGAAACCGGGAAGCGCCTGATATGGAGCTACCTTCAAGCTCTGAACCCAGTGTCCCTGCCGATCCTCAGAGACAAGTTCGAGAGGTGGACTCGCAGTTGCAAGTCATGGGTGGAAATCTGGAAGCGCCCAAATCCCCTCCGACGAAAGGTACTACTAATTCTCCTTCTTCTCCTTCTGATTTTAGTTCACAGGCCGAGAGAGTGTTCATTGGCGAGGTGCATCAATTCATGGCTGACCAAACTCAGAGGATGGCTCAACTCGAGCGCATACTGGCTGTTGTTCGAAACCATGCAATGCCCGTGGCTGGCACAAGTACATCTCAAGCTCGCCACGAAGAACTTCTCGAACAGACAGTGTGGGCTGAGGATGCAGCAAGAAAGGCTGCTGATGATGCTGCTGTAGCTCGCTCAGAGGCTGAAAGAACGAGAGATGAGCTAGCTGAACTACGAGCAGAATTCAGCGCCTATCGAACTTCCAGTGAGCTTCGACAGGATGAAATAAGAGCCATCCTTGATCATCTGTCGAACCAAGTGCCTGCCCAGCTTGAATCACTCTTCGAAGGGTTGTCTACTCTCCTTTCCCGTGGTGATGATTCCAACAAGGGGGAAAATATACAAAAGGGGAGGAGGAAGAGGCAAGAAAAGAGCACGAAGCAGTGAACCAGCTGGCCCTCCTGTGAAAATTCCAAAGCAAATAAATAAGCAACTGGAGGAAGCTAAAAGGGCAGAAGCTGCAAGACTTCAGCGCTCACAGCAAATGGAAAGAAGGAGACAAGAGGATGAAGAAAGAAAGAAAAAGAGACAGCAGCAACAAACAGAAAAGGAAAGGAAGGATGAGCACTATATGATCCACTTCAAGTTTGGAAGCAAAGAAGAGGATATACGCCATCTAGTGCACTACATTTTCAATCTGTTGGCACATACACAGACATCACTCCACAGCAACATGACTCCAGAGGAATGCGTTACATGGTGGAAAGCGGGAGTGATTGAAGGAGAGTTTGTTGGGGAAGCATTCAGGAACTATCTACACTTTCATGTCACTGATGACTACTTAGGTCTAGTAGACACGAAAGACCCTGTCAAGACACGAGCAACCATCAATGAGAAGATGAAAGAAAACAAACAGTAAGCTCTCGTTGTCAACTCTCAACTGTGCCGTGCTGCTTCTTAATTTCTTTTCATTCTTTCTTATATAACCTTATCCTCTTATGAACTGTAAAACATTCCCTTTTATGCTTAATATATATATATCTTTTGCTGGGGGTGTTGAGTGAGTTCTTATCGTTTGCATAAGTAGTCTAGCTCACTTGTCAAACTTACCGTATGCGCTGAAAATAAAATCAAAGTCCTTTTCTTGCTAAATCAGCCATATAAGTAAGTATAAGTGTTGGCATCATCAAAAAGGGGGAAATTGTTAGGAACATTATGTAATAGGTTTTGATGATACCAAATGTAATTTAGAATCCCCTAAGTCTCGAAAGATAGGAATATATATAAGTTCGACAAGTAAACTAAGAGCGAAAATATAACTGGGTAACTTTGAGCTCAACTCGGAAAATATTTAAGCTTAAGTTAAACTTGATTGAACACTTTAGATTTAGATGTTTCGTGTTGTAAGTCTTTAGTCAGATCAGAAGAAGGCACGAGACTACACTGGAGGAATAAGGGTCTGCGAGACATCAACTAAGTCTCGAGACATAAGCAGAGTTCGAGAGATAGAGTCTCTCGAGACATCAATCCAGTTCGAGACATGGATTCGAACATCGTCAGCGAGACACAAACAGGTCTCGATACTTCTCCATAGGGCTGAAACGGAAGTAAAAGTAGCTTGGATTAAATTAATCTAAGTTTGGAGAAGAAGAATATCATGGAGATAAGGAAAGGTGTTACAGAACGTTATGGATCTACCGAAGTGGATGCCACGTCAGAATTGCACACAAAACGGATAGAAAGTGCACCAATCCAAAGTCGGTCTTATTCCCTAAATCAAGGATCATGGGAATATAAAAAGAGTAACTTTTGCCTAAAGGAGTAAGTGGAGCATGGACTCTAGAAAGTGGATTAAAGAATATTCACTACAAGACAAAAGGCACAAGTTGCAAGACCACCACTCCATGAAACACGCTGAAAATACTCAAGTCCCATGATCAGCATGGGAGACAAGGTTCAAACGGAATAGTTTTCCCTCCAACGGAATTATTCCTAAACTCTCATATATAAGGACGTGAAGACACAAGCAAGAAAAAGTTGAAGGTTCGAGAATTCTAAGTAATTTGCAAGAAGTGTCTAATTCAAACGTTCAAAAGTGCAAGTGCTAAATCTGGAATATCATCCTTGATATTCAACACAGCGAGAAAACACATCTTAGTGTTTGAGAGAGTTACAAAGCTTAAACATATACATATCAGAAGGTGACCGAAGCAGTTCTACATCGACTTTATTTCAACGATAGCTTGCGGTCAGATTGGAGCTTGTTACATTAAACTGTGACAACCAAAGGTCCTTGCTTTGGATTAAGCAAGAAGAGGCGGAGTACCCTGGCAGCTGTCTAGTGAAGATCCTGAGGCTTGAGGCGGGCTTGGTGATCAAAGCTCAAGTGCTCGAGAGGTGGAGTAGCTGGAAGCGGGGAGAAAAACCTGAGGAGAGGCGGAGTAACCTGGGAGCTGTCTTGTGAAGATCCTGAGGCTTGAGGCGGGCTTGGTGATCAAAGCTCAAGTGCTCGAGAGGTGGAGTAACAAGAGGCAGGGCGAAAAACCTGAGGCTTGAGGCGGGCTTCGTGATCAAAGCTCAAGCGCTCGATATTGTACTAAAAAAAGGGAAGTTTTAGTGCAATCCTTCTAGGGAGTTTCTAGAAGAAGAGTGGACGTAGGCGGGTTGGCCGAACCACTTAAAAATCTCTCTCTCGCATTTACTTTCTGTCTTTTATCTTTCGCTATCTAACTCTCGAACTGCACTACATATAATCACTTCTCGAACTAACTCAAACTCGTGCTAATTAAAAGGGGATAACTTTTTCCGCTGCGCATAAACTTTGTCTTCATCCCGTGAGGTATCGACCTAAACATCCTAAGTCCAATACACACGAGAGGTCGAAAAATTGCAAAATCTTATACAAGTCTATTCACCCCCCCCCCCCTCTAGACTTGTACCCCATCCCCTTGGGACCAACATAAGACTGCATACAGACACAACAACTGTCTGTTAGAAATCTCCCAGAAAATCAGAAAATCTATTGTACCTCCCAAACTCGATGTACATGCTCTTGAGAGCATCATCCAACACTGTAACTCTCACCATTTTTAGCAAAAATTCCAAACAAAACCAGTAAGTCATTAATCACTATAGTTCAAATCAGTAAGTCATTATTAGCTCAAAGTATTCTTGAAAAGATATTCAATTTCTAAGTATTCCATTGGCTTAGAAAAAAAAACACAAAACAGTACTGAGTCATTAATTACCATAGTTCCATGTTACAATTTCTCCACAGTCCTACTAGATATTTAAACAGTTAAACACAAAATAAAACACTGACTATGCAGATTATAAAATTTACATCAAAATATACCACTCCTTACTTTTGCAATGATAACCACAAAATACAAAATGTACATCAAATATTAATGTTGAAGGCTTGAAATTTCTTCATTTAAAACTTCCATATCACAAGAGTGGTAGTAGGTAGTCGACCTTCTTGTTCCAACTTTTGCTCATTTATGTGTGAAATCTAGTAATTGTTCCCTCCAAACCTTTCATGACTTCAATCATGCATAGTTGTAGAATCAAAAAAATATTACTCAGACTTTCTATTGATATATCATCAAAAGCCTTTTGAGTAGCAACAACAAGTTCATCAAATTATGTGGGGCTTCTTAATATTGCAAAGACTGAATAGCTCTAAAAAACAAAGATCTAGCACATTCATGTCCGGACTGTTTAGAGGTTGACATGTTAAGCGAATGTCAAAGCCATCTTTTTGGGCAGCCTCAAGAAATTCAACATCATTTACACTAATATGTGGCTTTGCATTGTCTTGTTGAATATATATAGACTTTGAACTCTTAAGTGACCATTTTACCCGTATTGCATGCAATACATAATCAACCAACCATTTCCTAGTAACTTCTTTATTTACTGATTCAATTGGCTTAGTTACCAACGTTCTGACTTCTCAATTTTTACTCCTACGCTTAGCTGCTTATAAATAAATGGGAATATTCAATTTTTCCAACAAACATTTCATTTCTCCCTGAATCAAATCGTGGCGGGCAAGAGCACATAGAAACATCACTTTGGCTATAAACTTTTTACTTTTACAAGTACGGTATGGTTCATCTTCATCGGGCAATAGGTAATATTTTTTAGAAGATTTAGAGAGGAAGAACCATTTTTCATCTATATGAACACGTTCATACATATCTACGAAAGATGAATTATGCGGAGGTGAATTCGAATCAATCATAGATATGAAAATTGTAATATAACTTTTCGATTTTCTTCTGTTAATAATGGATTTATAGCATTTGAGTGTGACTTCAAGGATCCTTCTTTAACTCTTCTATGCAGACTTGTCTTTGACATATTTAGAGCAGTAGCCATTGAGCGAATTGTTGTACGACGATTCAAAGGAATTCTTGAAACTTCATCAGGATTAATCTGAATCCTTTTTCTGCCAACATTTCCTGTCAAGTTCAAAGAAGTATCAACAGGCACACATGTTTAACACAATCAATCCCCCTTTTTCCATAGTAATAGTCCTTATAGAAATAGAGTATATACTTGCAA